>JBBPBX010034773.1:19220-32418 GCA_038048925.1 Garcialebias charrua
TGTGTTAATGTTCTACACATAGGATGGATTTTTCAAGATGAGGATGAAGAGAAGGAGAAGTCATTGCCTGTAGTGGTGAGGCCTCAGCTACCAGCTCAGCATGGATAAGAAGGATCATTTTTATTTAAAAAGGCCTGTTGAAATGTTAATTTTGATATAAAGTATAATTATTATAGTGTAATATCACTAAAATTAGAAACATCTTATCTAAAAATGATGCAGAAAAACTGGTCCATGCATTTGTAATGTCTAGACTGGACTATTGCAATGGTTTATTATCTGGGTGTCCAAATACTTACTTAAAAAGTATTCAGTTGATCCAAAATGCTGCTGCCAGAGTCTTAACTGGAGTTAGTGGGAGAGATCATATTTATCCAGTTCCCTTATCAGTCAGTCCACTGCGGTGCAACATATGATATGGGAATTGCACCCCGCGCAGTTCACCTGAAGCATTACAATCATGCCCTTTAAGGCAAGTGAGCGTCTGCGTCACCAGGGGCCCCGCCCCCCGGTATAAAAGACGGTGACGGCTCACAATCGGTCTCTATTTGCACTTCACCTTGCTTCACACCTGAACTTCGCAGGACACCGTCTCGAGTGACTGAACCGCCTGACCAGGAGGTGAGCGCGCTCCTTACCGAAGGCATCACTGAAGACTTCCCTGCGAGCACTTCTGTTTTGCAACAGCTAACCAAGTGTCGTTGACGTTTTTAGCAATCAGCTAAAATTACATCTCTGCTGTTTTGTCACCCAGTTTAGCAGGACGCTAACTGTGCCATGCGCCTACCTGTTAGCTAACAGAGCTAACGGCTAGCTCACACAAACAGCACAGCGAGAAGATTTCCTGACGAACCCTGTTTAGCTTTTGCTAACTGGCTTCCACTCGCCGAACCCTGTTTAGCTTTCACTAACTGGCTTCTGTTCGACGAACCCTGTTTAGCATTCGCTAACTGGCTTCCAATCGATGCCTTTTCTCGAAGATGGCTCCTGAGAAAGGCAAAAGGAAATCAAAGAACTCCAACAAGGCCGGCAGCAGACCAGCGAGCCCTGGCTCTCAGCCTTGTCCTAGCGCATGTGGCTACTTCATTTCATTGTTGGAAACACAAGACGCCTGCCCGATATGCCTGGGAATGGTCCATGCCAAGACAGCTTTGGAATCCCCCGAGTTGTGCTCTCACTGCAGCCAGTTGCACGAGACAATTCGACGGAGTCGCATGGACTTTATGGCCAAGGCCATGGGCAGTTCCACTGCGGCAAGGGACCCGCTCCTCAAAGAGACTCTCACGCCCACAGCGGAGCTGGAGGCGGAGGAGGTAGAGGACAGCGGAGAGCTAAGCTGGGGCGACAGAATGGATCTTTATAACCCCGACAGGGACAACACGAGGACAGACTTCGACTTGAGGGACTTGTTGCAAGCTGACGAACTGTCACTTACAACCTCAGGGGTGCTGTTGGAAGACAAGGCAGACAACGACGAGGAGGGAGACATTGAGGACTTCTCCCAGGGGACCACGGCAGTAGAGGCGGAGTCAGATGGGTCCACTCCTGCTTTGTTTGAGCTGTGCCGCAGAGCTGCAGAGGCGTTGAAAGTAACTTGGCCAGAACCCACACCTCGACAACAAGTAACGAGGTTGGCGGGGAATTACTTCTTTGCCAAGCAATAGACCGCTGTGAGGCACAGGTTGCCAGTCTTTCCTGACTTCTTGACTACTGAGCTAACACACTCATGGACAGAACCGAGAACGCCTTCACTGCCACCCACACAGTTCCTGGACATTGAGGGCATGGAGTCAGCTGGACTGGCTCACATCCTACAGATGGATGAGACTTTGGCCGCACACTTGGCCCCCAAGACGTCGAGCTCAAAGCCCACACTGCCCAGCAAGCCATGCCGTGTGTCAGCTCTTCAGCTTGAAAAGAGCTACCGCGCTCAAGCCCTTGTGGCTCGAGCCCTCAACACCACCTTAATGTTGCAGGCTTACCAAGCAGAGAAGCTGCAGGAGCTGCAACAGACCACCTCGAAGAAGAAAGCGACTGAGATCCTGGACGAAGCACGCAGGGTAGCAGACTTCATCCTCCGCCTCACCAACACAGCATCCATCGCCCAAGGGAAGTGTATGGCTGAAACTGTGATTGCACAATGCCATTTATGGCTGACATTGACTGATCTCCCTGAGAGCCAGAGTTCCTCCTTCCTCCACCATGCCATAGAGCCATCAGGCCTGTTTGGTGGTGCCCTGGAGAGGATCCAGAGCAGATGTGATCAGATAAGAAAACAGGAGGAGGCCCTGCGTGAAGGCATGCCGAGAAAACATTTCTAGAAAACAACCCAGAGATTCGAGCAGCCAAAGAGGCTCGCAGCAGCAGCGTCATAATTCTCTCACATGACACCTAGCTCAGAAGAGACCGACACTCGAGATTGAGCAGAGGTCAAAACCCGCCTCAGAGCAACATGGACGAGCTCATCAGGCTGGCCAGGCTTGGTCCAAGCACAGGTTCGTCCCACGCCAGACGGGTCAATCCAGAACTTTGTCAGTGGTGCGAGAGAGGAAGCAGAAGTCAGCCTGATCCAAAGCTGTTCCTGTTCCACTTCAAGCACTTTCACCCATGGGGAAAACGAAAGGCTGAACTTTTAAACACAGTTTATGTGTCAAAGAAACCACGATTAACTGGTTCAGAACATTTAACATTCAAAAACAACCAAATGTTTGTGTAATAAAGAGAAATTGTTGTTTGCACATGACAATAAAGTCTCAAAATGCCCAAAATGTTCTGTGTAACGACTTAGCATTAAAGGGAAAACCCCACCATTTTTTAATGCAAACAGGGTCAATAAAGAGTGCGGGGAGCTAACCCAAAAAGGCGGCCAACCCTCTTCTAATAAGACCCTGGCCATCAAAGGGTCTAATGAGCCCACATGGGGGGCAGAGGGCGATTTGTCACAGACAGTCCCCTCGACCCCACCAGAGGAACAGATAAGCCCTCAGCTGAGCACAGAGGAAGGGGCCACTCACGTACCCCCTTCTCACCTGAAACAAATGAAGTCTCGAGTGAACATGCCCTGTAGGTTTGCCGCTCATGTGAGAGATTGGGCAGAGTGCAACCCATCGCAATGGATCATGGGTACTGTAGTTCACGTTACAGACTACAGTTCTTCAGACGTCCACCCCCCTTCTCCGAGGTGATTACGTCAACAATAAGCTCAGCTCGCGCACCTATCCTAAGTGAGGAAATATGCTCGCTGATCCAAAAAAAGGGGGTGATCAGAACAGTTCCTCCTCAGGAAGAAAACAAAGGCTGTTACAGCAAATAATTTGTGATCCTAAAGAGGGGGAGCTTGAGGCTGATCCTAGATTTGAGACTTTTGAACAGACGACCGAGATCGTTCAAGTTCAAAATGTTAACACTGCATCAGAAGATTCACTCTGTAAACCCGGGAGACTTCTTCTGCACTGTGGACTTAAAAGATGCATATTTCCATGTCAGCATCCTACCAAACCACAGAAAATTCTTGCGTTTTGCATTTGAGAATAAAACGTTTGAATATTTAGCCCTGCCCTTTGGCCTCTCGACTGTACCTAGGGTGTTTACAAAATGCCTAGAAGCTGCACTGGCCCCCATGAGGAGCCAGGGCATTAGAGTAATAGATTATCTCGACAACTTATTGATCTTGACAAGCTCCAAGGAGCAAGCGAGGTCATACACAGATCGTGTGAGAACATATCTACAATCCATGGGCTTTGTGATAAACACACAGAAGAGTCAGCTGACCCCATCCCAGGACATCATTTTCCTGGGATTGAGACTAAACTCTGTTCTGTACAGAGCGAGACTCTCAGAAAGGCGTTTATCAGACCTCCAGCTCTGCTTGGCACGCTTCCAA
Source organism: Garcialebias charrua (assembly GCA_038048925.1). Classification (NCBI taxonomy): domain Eukaryota; kingdom Metazoa; phylum Chordata; class Actinopteri; order Cyprinodontiformes; family Rivulidae; genus Garcialebias; species Garcialebias charrua. Next base: position 23,104 of record JBBPBX010034773.1, read on the forward strand.
CTGAACAAGACCATGACACTCAAGCTCTGTCAGCGTCTTTTGGACTTGATGGCAGCAGGAATAGCTGCAGTTCATCAAGGCTTATTAAAAATGCGTCCATTTCAGATCTGGATACACAGACAACAGCAGCTCGCCCCCCGCTCCAAACGGGGGGGATCAGAGTCGACACAGTCTGTCTGAAAGCCCTGCAGCCATGGAAAAGCGCTGTTTCTCTTAGCAGGGAGGTGCCACTGGGCAGAGTGTTATCTCGGACCCTCGTGACAACAGACGCCTCGAAGTCTGGGTGGGGGGAGCCTTTGCCAGAACCAACACACACAAGGTGTTTGGTCCCAGTAGGAGGCCCAGCTCTACATCAATCAGCTGGAGATAATGTCTGTGTTCTTGTTTCTCAAACACTTCTACAGGAAGGGTCTGATTGCACGTCAACATGTTCTGATAAGATCAGACAATCAGTGCGTAGTTGCCCACATCAATAGGGAGGAGGGACACGATCTCCCCCTCTTGCTGTTGACCGAAAGGCTTTTGAAATGGTGCAGTTCACGAGTGCTGTCAGTAGCTATGTTTACATGGACATAAGTAATCGGATCAAACGGCCGATCGGATTAAAAGTGTGTCATGTAAACGTCCCGTTCGGGTTATTTTTTGTGTATTTGGCGTGATCCGACCCAATTTGTGATCAGATCGAAACGGTTGGTTTACGCCGATCAGCAGTGCTGGGCAGCGCTAATCCAAAAATTAGTTCCGCAATTTCTAAAGCACTTATTGATTTATTTAGGTCCGCAATTTCAAAAGCACTTATGTATTAGCAATGCTAGCGGACGCTAATGCTAACACGCTAACCGCCATTTTGAAGAGGGCATATGGCGAAATACTTTTTTTAATCCAACAGATTTGACCATTTGAACCGGTTAAGCTCAGAAAAACCTTGTGCTATAAAGTCAGCTAAGAAATATATTTTTTCTCAGCAAAGAAATAATTGTTTTTACCGTGTTTTCATGGAAAGTCCTTATCTTCTGTGGCCGTCGCGGCCGCCATTTTGAAGAGGGCATATGGCGAAATACTTTTTAAAATCCAGACGCGTCGCGTAGGCCGCTGAGAAACATCCATAAGTTCACCCTCCATGTTAAAAACTCTTCGTCTGACTCTTCGAAAACAAGCAATAAGGCTGCAGAGTAACACACTGGCTGCTAACTGAGAGCGCTCGCTCTAGCAAAGAGACTGTGAGGGGACGCTTTTTTGTCACGGACCACATCCGGCGCTGACAGGATATGGTCTGTTAGCAGTCGTCCGGGCCTGTAAATACGTTTTTTCGTTTTTACTGATAGATAATTAGTTATTATCGGTACTGCATTTTAAATAAAAATAGCGCAAATCCGCTTATGAATTATAAAAGTTAATCAAACCGCTGTTACGCTGACAAAAACATTAGGTCCGCTATAAGCGGATTAGCGCATTAGCGCTCCCTAGCGGTCGGGGGCCCACCACTGCCGATCAGTAACCTGATCGGTATTCATGTAAACACTTTTTCTGTTCCTTTTATCGGACTGTGGAAACTGTCCTGAATACGCATGTGCGCTGCCCCCACCCCCCTCATGTTTCCTTCTCCGCCTGGCTAGTGGGTAGATGCTAACGCTAACATGGTGGGGAAGCAAAACTGGTCGGTGAGCGAGGCAAAATTTCTAATGGAAACGTTAAAATAGCTCAAAATTATCGAACGCCTTGACCGAACGTGTAGGAACACGGAGTTATTTAAACAAGTACATGAAAAGCTGGAAGAAGCCGGAGATCGCTGGAAGAGCTTGAAAGCTAAGCGCTACAAAGCTAAAAACAAAAACGGGACAAGTGGCTACGACCCCACCACTTTTTCATTTTGCGTGTTGATGGATGAACTGATGAGAGATCTACCACTTCCAGCACAGCAGACAGCGGTGTGGATCTAGGTTATAAGGAGGAGAGGAATCTGAGGAGAGGACTACAGCCCCGAAGCTAACCAGGAGCAAAACATCCTTTCTGGTTAGACTCTTCAAAACACATTAACCCTCTGTACTGTATTACTTGAGTAATTAGAATACAACAAATATGTAAAAATGTAATTATAATAAGAAATAAGAGTAGCTTTAGGGCTTGCATAGAACTACAGAATACCGTATTGTAGATTATAACACTACTCCAACTAACCACATAATTAACCTAACAAATTTGAACATATCAGGGGTCCAGTTAGACTTTATTTTGTTTGTTTTTCAGATGATGAGTCCAGCTTTGAAGAGGCAGCTGGCAGCAGCACACAACAGACAGTGGCAGGTGGCAGGTGATGGTGGCACGTGGCAGGTGGCAGAAGATGCAAGAGTCCCACGTCTTCTACTGAGGAATCCCAAAGAAGTTCACACATGTCCTTTAGAACAACTCAAAACTGATTTGAAAATGTTTCAGTTCTCCACAACCATGTTTCTTTGTCCCCTGACAGATCTGTAAATGTATGTTTTACACAGACATTAGGATTGATAGTTTATGGTACAATTAAGGTACATGTCCTAACTTAAAACAGTCAGATGGTTTAATAAGGACTCTTTGAGTTTCTGCATGACTCACAGAATAAAAACACATTTGTTGTTCTATCAGGACACAGAAACATACATTTTGGAAGTAAAATCGATTATTTTCTCACCAATTTTGTTGTCCGAAATCACATGCATACATTGAAATTGTGAAAGTATGTGATGAGTTGATAAAGAAGTTACTGAAGAAGTACAGTAACTGTAGTACTGTAGTTTTAAATGACCAAATAATTTATTATTTTTTTGTCATCATTACAAGATGTGGTGATCTGTGCACATCGTCTGTTTTGCACAAACGCTTTGAATGTTTAATTTTTATGTTTTTCTGAAATACCTCGAATTGCACTAAGAATGAAACATGTTTCAAACAAGCAATATCAATTGTTTACAAGAATTTGTTAAAATGTTTGGTCCATTAAAGAGCTCAGATGTTCACTAGTATTATTTGCAGTTTTTTATTGTGATAATATATTTATACAAATGTTAACTGCATGTGAACACAAATACATAAGTATATTTTTAGAAGAACTCTCCACTGTGACTTCAGTAACCTGACGGTCACCCTGACAGCGCTCAGGTAAACATTAAATGACTTGTTGAGGAGTCAGACGAGGAGTTTGGGTATCCTTTGACGAGCCAGTCCAACAGCAGGTATGCAGGGTCACCAACAAATGAAGAGACGGACGTCCTTTCCTTCAATGTTCCTCACAGACTGCAAAAAAGGGCATGCCAATAGTGTTCAACTTTTTATTTGTTTAAAGGCATGGTTCAAACAAATTTATTTTAAATAAAATTTTACAGCTAAGTATGTCTACTGATACTTAGCTGTAATAGTTTAATACTAAATACAATATAGTAAATGTTAGCCTTACATTTTGGCAACATTTAACTATTTGTTTAAAGACATGGTTCAAACAAATTTTATTTTAAATAAAACTTTACAGCTAAGTATGTCTACTGATTACTTAGCTGTAATAGTTGTAAAACTAAATACAATATAGTAAATGTTAGCCTTACATTTTGGCAACATTTAACTCTATTTGTTTAAAGACATGGTTCAAACAAACAGTTTTTTAAATAAAACTTTACAGCTAAGCATCTCTACTTTGAGATACTTAGCTGTAATTGTTGTAGTAATACTAAATACAATATAGTAAATACAGTATTAGCCTTACTTTTGGAAACAGATGAGCCCTTTGATAGAGGTCTGAGTGGCACAGGACATTGGTATCATGGGCACTGCCTGGCATCTTGCAACTGATGCTCCAGAAACAGGAAAACAGAGGAAGAATAGTAATTAATAACAAATACAGTACAGACAGTATCACGCAAAAACAGGTAGAAAAAGAAAGGACAAAAAAGTTTATTAGCATACAGCGTTTTTATCATCTTACCAACAGTTGTCCACGACAGCTTGGAGGATATAGGACGGCCAGCGCTCTCATCCTGTGTAGTGGACCTACCCAGGGTCAAATTAAGGTTTTTGAACTGTCCAGTGATGACCTTTACTGACCTCTCAGTAAAGCAAGACATTTACTACAAAATCATTCATTAAACTGTAATCTGATAAATATAGTCACCAAAAGAGACTATTTCTATCTTTGATTTTAGGCTGATGTGATCAAAAGAATAACTTTTGTCATTTTCATGATGTGTGCTTTTAAGCTGTGTTATTCTGTGAGAGTTAAACTGTGTTTCACTGCTGTGTCAAAGGTGCAATTAAGTCATCCAGAGACTTCTTTTAATTTTGTTAATTCAAATGTTATCAAATGAATAATTTTATTTGTAAGAGCATCAGTACATTTTAATGTCAGATAAATCAAATACTCTGCTTAATTCAAAATGTTGTACATGGAGGATTTCTCCTCTCCTCTCGAACTTGCATGTGAAGATAAAAGGAACACTTTATCTCATTCATTTTAGCTTGAGCTCAGGACAATCTAGACACCCAGAGACTTTTGTTTTTGTCCTATTTAATAATCAAGCTATTATCATTAATAGGTCCCATATGTTATGCTCTGATGACGTTTGTTTATTCATACAACAATGTTGGTAATGAGTTAAGAAAGTTCTAAATCTGCTGTATCATGAGACTGGCGTCTTAAACTAACTTTCTTATCCTTTCTGACATTTTTAATCTAACTTATGCCTCCTCTCAGTGGCTCCTGGCCTAACAGACCGAATGAGAAAGAGCTACGTCTTTCTAGGTCAAGTTAGCCTTAAAAGAGCTCTGACTTCCTGTTTTCCTGGAAGTCTGCTGGAGTAAGCCTCAAACTATGGTCTTCTCCAAAGAACTGATGATCGTCTAGTCACACGCTAAGGACACGTCATTCAGTTAAAAGATTTATAACATGCCTGTTATAAATCTATTTCAAGCCGTGAAAAGCTCTCTTTTATTGACATTCCTTTAAGGAACGTCTTATCTTGGAAACACCACCAGGAGCTGCCGTTACTTTCGGTTCGAGTCAAGGCGCACGTCTGGAGACGCTGAGAATGGTAAACGAACTGACCAAACTGGACCGAGGGAGACTGACCATCTTCACGAGGTAACAAGTCGTCAAATGCTTTGCCAAGGGTACCAACGTGTAGCTTTAATCGGCCGGAGAACTGCCATGTTTCTGGTTAAAACACATCAAGATAACTCCCTGACTCTTAACTTTTCTTCCTCCATAAATTTCTCCTCCTAAATCTTTCCCTCTCTATCTAAGCTGGAAACTATTTTAAGCTGAAGAGCCCACAGACTAAATATGTTAACATCCAATATTTATGTCTGTTGTGTTATGATTCAAGTGTGCTGACGTATTAATTTGAAAGAAAGTGAAATCATGTCAATCAAGTGTAATGGTGTTAATTTAGTTGATTTATTTTAAATAAATGATAGTGTCTCTTTGACATATCAAACTAAGTTAACGTCTTTGTCACTTAATGGCTTTGTGTATTTATCCATCATAAAGATCACAGAAATATTGGGTAAACTGAAAAAGAACAGAATCCGTGAATTTACTATTCAATCTGAATAAGTAGATTAATTAAGATAAAAAGGAGATCAGTATTAATATTGACCTCCTCATAATTCTTACATCTGGTGGCCTCGTACGTGGTTCTGAAAGTTTATTGATATCTGTGGTCTCAGTCATGAACTGTAACGTCATGTTTGCATAAGTGGATCCAAGTTTTAAACTCTGAGGATAATGATTTTGGCTGGAAGTGTTCAAAGCAGGCAGATTCTGCATGTTTTTATCATTTGAAGCTGTGAGATTATTATTGTTTCAACTCTGTTAGACGCTGTTGGAAGCATTCAGGTGAAGTTTTGTCAGCCGTGGTCTGTGGTGGTTCTGGTCCTGGTTCGGTCCAGTTCACGCAGACTCCTGTACAAAGCTTTGTTTGACCGCCGAGTCAGAAGCCTGAAAGCTAATTTAACATCTACAAGATTGCTGTTGTGGTATTTTACATTTTAGAGCAGGTCAAAGAAGCATATAACTGTTAGAACGGTGTCGGATAGTGGTTCTGAAACCCGAGTTCTGCTCCCTTAAAGTGGACGGAACCGACCTTGACGCGCTCCGAGAGAGTCCGTGTTTGTTCAACAGCTGCAGTGCTGTGTTACTGAGCGTAACTACGTTGGCCTGTCTAGGTGTGTTCGCCGCATGTTTCAGAATTTTGGAATGTTAATTTGTAGCGTTTGAGTTGTTTTAAGAGTCTATAAGTTGTGGTCTGCTGTGCAGCTAACGTTAGAGCTACGTGTCTAAGTACACGTTTGTTTATGAGCTGTGATTGGATGAAACGAGAGCTGGGAGCTGTCAATCACTCGTAGCGAACGCTGATTCGCTGTAGTGGGAACGCACGCCGTTGCGACCAACCCACTTTGTCGTCATTTCCGGTACTTCATTGGTCGAAGGTTAGAAAACTACATTTACCATGGTTGCTTGGGAAAAGGACTACAAGCACTGTGATTGATTGGTTGACGTCACGTATCTGTGTAGCGAGCTCCGCCTCGCTCAGCACAGCAGAGCTGGTGACGCGCTGCGTCGACCCGCCTATTTGTGTCGTCATTTCCTGGTGCACTTTCAGTGACGAACAGTCACATTCACAAAAAACATCATAAAAAGTCAGCATTTTATGGTGAGTTACCAGCTTTTAATTTTGTTCTGTACACAAACAATAGCTCCTGTTTATTTTAAATAAAATATTTAGAATAACAGAGGTACGGACAAACATTTTTGCTTATTTTAAATACAAAGAATTTAAAATAACAAACAAAAGTACAGTTTTCACTCCAGATAACTGAAAAGTTTTCCTTTCTCTTCCTTTCTCTGACACATCATCTTCCACAGTTGTCCTGTGCACATTTAAACTTTCCTGCTTATTTCAAATAGTGAAAAGTTTAGAACAACGAATACAGAACATCTTTTATTTTGATTTTCACTGAAAATCCAGATAAAAGATGGCAGGCACAGAGGGTGAGACCCCTGACACCACTGATACAGGGCAGCCTGTGCCACCTCAAGGCCACGACCCGACCAAAGCAGATTGGATCGAATGTGCCTTATTTTCACTCACAGGGCCCATCACAAACTACCATGAAGAGACACAGTTGATGGAGGAAGCAGATGTGGACAGTGCATTAAAAACTGTAACAGCTGGAACCACAACGGCTGAAAAGAAAGCAGACAGAGATAAACGTTTGGCTAAATTAAGCCTTCTGTTAAAGGCCAAGCTAGACTTTGAAACTGCTGTACGCCGGGCTGTCTCTACATCATGTTTAACAGCACAAAGGGAGGTTGCCACTTTACAGCAGGAGGTAAAGAGTTTAACACAGTCGAGTATTGGCAGCGCTGAACAAACGCGTAGTCTCTACGAAGAATGCAGAGTGTTAAAAAGGGATTTTGACCAATCACAAGATGATTTGGAAAAATGTGTGGTGGAGAAGGATACGTATTACCATCAATACAAGTCGCTTCAGGCGGATTGTGGGGAGGCACGAGACGCGCTGGAAAAATGCACGGACACCCTGGAATCATTATCACTACGGTACACAAGGCTGCAAGAAGATTATAGAAAATCACAAGAACAGCACATGATGTTACAACGTGAAAATGATGGGTTAAAAGTCCAACTGAATAGTTGTAAAATAGAGCGTGCATCAGCAATGAACAAACTCTTTGAAGAAGAGAGAAAATGTTTGGGTCTCATGAGTAAACACCTTGAGAACTCACCGCCTCCGCTGCCTCCTCCCATACCTGATGACCTACTCCCTCCTCCACCGCCCCCGCCCATGCCAGATGCACTACTCCCTCCAACACCACCGCGCCGTCCCTTAGGGCCTCTAAAACCGACAATCCCACCGGATGCACCGGTGGGTGGATCTGATAATAACCCACAAATACCTCTATCAATGGCTGAACTACGGAATATGGCGAAAAGCATTCAAACCTTCGCCCCTGGCCCAATGGGCTCACACGAAACCAAGATCTATCTCGAGGACCTTGATTTCCAGCTTCAACGCTTCCCAGAAGCTACAGATGATGATAGAATCTGTCTGTTAAGGTTAACATCGGACAGGACGGTGCATGCTTTTATGAAGCGTCAACGAGAAGCAGTGATGAAAGACTACAGTCTTCTCTGTGCTGCGCTGATAAGGGAGTTTTCTCCTTGCACGGGGCCCGATGGCATCATAACAGCAGCTAACATCAAGCAAGGTAGGAATGAACACCCAAGGTCATATTATGACCGAATATTCCGTGCCTATTTCGGGGACAGATGCGAACCTGAAATGGAGGAGGAGGTAGGGTTTAAGTATATTTTCAGCCAAAACCTCTGCCCTGACATAAGAGAGAAAGTACATGTCAGCGCAAACTATAAACGGAGGTCCATCGAAGACATAAGAGAGTGCGCGATAGATGTTTTTACAGGTCGCACACCAAACAAAACACCCTTTGAAGTGTGTCCTGGTGAAAAGGTCAAATACCAAACGCTAGACCTTGAAGGAGCAAGAGCGCCAGCTCACTCTTTTAAGGAAGCCGAGAATAAGCAAAATTTCCAACCTGACAGACCGCAAAATGAAGGTGTCCGCTGGAACAAAGACCAAAAGGGGTCCAGAGACCCCAAGTGGTACAGGCCGCATCAAGAGGAAGAGCCCCATCAAAAAAGGAAGGCTTTCCAAAAGAAAAAGAAATATGGGTCCCAAGGAGACTCATATGAAAGAGGGTGGTCCCAGAGAGGACCCCCGAGCAATGCGCCAGCTCCTGCACCTCAAACTGAACAGTCTGGGGCGAGGAAAAACCCACAGAAGTTCCAGAAAAAAGGCCCTAAACCTCTGTCTTCAGAAGAGATGGAGAACATACGTCGGTTGTTAGAAAGTTTGAAAAAAACAAACAAGGAAAACAAACCTGGAGTGATGTGTAGCACTATCATTGATAGTGACTCAGAACACACAAATAACAGCAATGCCACGATTGCTGACAGTCACCAAGATACTGATGGTCAGGATGCTGACAATCAGGGTATAGACAGTCAACAAGATGTTGACTGTAACCATGACATCATTGTTACAGAGTCCGAGAGCCCCTCATCAGAAAAAGGGGGGGAAAGCGCACTCACCAAAGACAATGACTCGTCACAGACCGATCACTCAGACCCATGTGTGACTGCACTACCAATACAGGTGAATGAAATTCACACAGACAATGGTAGACGTAACAAACGTCGAAAAAAACCTGATAGGTTCCTGTGTAACATTATCAGGAAGGGGCCCGCTAAG
>JBBPBX010034775.1:10034-22842 GCA_038048925.1 Garcialebias charrua
AAAATGGTGCAGTACCATTTTCGTCCGCTAGGGTACACCGACCGTTCCCACCTCATGTGTCCGACGGCAGTCTCCTCTGGTCGGCCTGACTCTGTCGCTGCCCGGCCTCCTGCTCGGGAGGTATGAACTACGAAACCACAGGACAGATTTTCTTTAAACTTACAGAAAGTAATTACTAGGTGGACATTTACAAAATGTTAGCTGTTGGAGATTTTTGAGCTAAAATTCGATCTTTTAGCATCGTTGTTTATTAGCAGTTAGCTACCGTAAACGCATACTATTTAGATAAATAACTCATGATCTACAGGACAGATTTTCTTAAAACTTACAGAAAGTAATTATTTGGTGGTCATTTACAAACTGTTAGCTGTATGAGATTTTTGAGCTAAAATTCGATTTACAGTATATATAATTTATTTTCGCAGCGCTCGCGACCGTTTGGAAGAAGTCAAAGCAAAACAATTTAAATCCAGCTGATTTGACCATTTCGTGAATTTATTAAGGAACGGTTAAGCTCAGGAACCCTCGTGCTATAATGCAGCTAAGAATTAATACTGTCCAAATGTCCTAATATGGTCCCACGGCAGGTAAAATGACAAGTAAGGCCCCTTAAAATGACTATCATGCACTTCCTGCAGATATTTATAGTCCCAGCCTAACACGGTGCTACAACAGATTAAAATTTTATTTCACGCAGCGCCTCCAAATGCAATAATGAGTTCCGCGAGGTGACTTTTCCCTCAAAGGGTCACTGTGACGTTTTAACGAGAACAGAACTGTGAGCTATTAGCAGGAACTACAACAAAGTGCAAGTCCATACTGTAGATTAACTTCAAACTTTAAAAAAAAAATGTAATCCCCAATTATTCAGTTTACCTCGAGCCGTAACGTTATTAAAAAGAAGTTTTCCTTTTTTTGTTTTGTGACTGTTTTTTTTATTTGAATTCAAGATGAAGATTCACGCTACAGTCCAAACAGGACTCCAGCCAGCCATCAGGTGAAAAGAAGGAACCCAGACCCAGACCAGTGGTCATTCCGTATGTTGCGGGAGTTTCAGAGACATTGAGACGTTTATTTTCTAAACACAACGTCCCAGTGGCTTTTAAACCCCAAAATACATTACGGCAAAGACTGGTTCATCCCAAAGATCCAGTCCCCCGGCACAAACAGAGTAATATTGTGTATGCTGTTCAGTGTCAGGAGGGCTGTGATCAGTCTTACATATCGGGGAAACTAAACAGCCACTGGCCAAAAGGATGGCCCAGCACAGAAGATCAACATCATCAGGTCAGGACTCTGCAGTCTACACTCATCTCCAGGCCAGCGGTCACTCTTTCAGGGATGAAGATGTTCACATCCTTGATAGAGAGGAACGATGGTTTGAGAGAGGAGTAAAGGAGGCCATCTTTGTGAAAAGAAACCGTCCATCATTAAACAGAGGTGGAGGCCTCCGGGTTCAACTGTCCCCCTCTTACAATGCTGTTATTGCTAGTATCACTCAGCCCTCTGTGAATAGCAAACAACCATCAGGGTACTAACGATCCATCGTTAGGCTGATGGTCCTCCTTGATCATGTTAGCAGCTGGTTTCGGAGGTAGTAGGATTAAAAAAGAAATAATTTCCTCAATTTTGCAAATTAGTTCAGAAAAAAAGACCTGAGGAGTGCAAATGCAGGCAACACAAATCAGCTTAGTATTTACAGTCAACAAGGTCTGCCTCTAAAGTAAAAACATGGGCCATAATCATACAAGTACGATAAGAAGCAACCTAATGTCCTGAAGACAATGTTCCATTCCCGACCTACATGCATGCCCTTTACAGTATTTGTTTCATAGTAGGAGAACCAAACATTAACATGTTAGAAGAAACATGGACTACCACGCTGCATGATAGTAATATCAATCCAAAAAGATGAAAGGAAACTACGCTACAGTATTATGTATTTTCTTTTACGTGATTTTTAAAGGTTCACTGCAATTTTTATGAATATTTTATGAAAAAATAAGCTGGCGACATGGTGATGAAACGTGCAGAAAGAAAAATAAATATGCAGGGGATGACTGGAATTTGAAAACACCGTATTTGCCACCATACACGTCACTCCGCCGTATAAGACGCATCTATTATGCGTCACCACTGACCACTGCGAAAAATACGGTCATCTGATTTTCCACAAATAAAAGCATTAATCTCCAAACGTTGCACCCTATTCATGAAACCCGACAGATAAGAGGGCGAAACGTCTTTCCACAAAGAAACTGTTCCGATGACCTGATTGACCATTAATGGATCCTGTACCTGGATGACTGAGCATGAACTTTGATGTTTGCACCCTACTGCAACTTATATTTGACAACAGCGTTTTAGCAAGGAGCCCTCTGACTTTCCACAAGTTATAAAAACACTAAACCTGCCTCGTCCAGCTACAGCTGCACATTTGTCCATGACAAACCTCACCGAGTCACAACAGACGGCACCAGTTGCCACCGTGCTGCAGAGATAGAAGGAGCTCCAGCTAATGTTTCAGCTCAGTGGGGAAATTACAGTCTGCCCTCTGGGAATGGAGGCGAGGAAGAGGAGTAGGAGGGGTCAATGATGGTTCCCAAAGATGAAAACAAGAGGAAATGTGCACATTAGAATCTCTGTCCAACGCTGTTTTCAGAATTCAGATACACAATGACATGAAACTGTCGTGCATTAAACAATACACGCACAGGCTGGGTCGGATAAGAGAAAACCCACCATCGTGCCCTTCAAGTCTAATTCCATTTCAGCCCAAGAATCACATCGGATTTGTCTTTTCTTCGAGAGTCATTACCCATGTTGGGTCAGTAATGAAAAGGTCTAGAATCTAGACCTTTTCCTTACTGACCCAACATGGTTTGGAGCATGTGAGCCTGCATGTTGGTCCTCTCATCGTGCTGACAAAACACACACAGGAAAGACAAGAGGATAAAGAGGAGGAGGAAGAGGGAAGGACTGAGGCACTCTGCTGATAATAAATAAACAAATAAATAAATAAACACTTCCGCTCATCTCTGACTGGACTCTGGCAGCCAGTGATCCAGGCCACCAGGAACGGCTGCTTCGACATGATTAATTTTACACAACATGATGGCAGTTTCACGTCAGCTACAAACAATTTACTTATCAATAAACCATACATTTATGGGGGTATAAGATGATTTCCTAAAGTAAAATGGTGATTTTATGTATATTATTTACTCTTGTCATAAAAGTCATATCTGGAAGAGTACTGGAGTAAACTCTTTCAGACTGAATCAGGATAGTTTCAGTTTATACTTTGTGTTGAGTACCGGTACCTTACAATTTACTTTAGACTATTGGGACAAAAAGTGCTAGTGTAAATTTTGTAACTAATTACCATGTGTTCAGTATATTTGCTGACCACCATCAATTAAGAAAACAGCTGACAATGAATAATGCTTGGAGCACATCATTTTTAATGACCCTGGACACAGCATGGTGTGTTTTGACCCACTTATTTCTGTTTGCAAAACGTTTTAATTGGTCATATACGGGGGTCTGCAACCTGCGGCTCTGGAGCCACATGCGGCTCTTTGGTCCCTCTTTCAAGCTTTGACTAAAACTAACATAAAACTGAATTTTATCCACCTTATTCCTACGCCCCATGATGCCTTGCGCGAATTATGTGAACGACTTCCGCTGAAAGTCAGAACCGGCACTTTTGTTACACGCTAGCAACGCGCTAACCGGTTTTCGTCAGAGGTTTTAGGTCATAAAATATGTGGGAACATAAACTATCACAACTCAAATGTAGAGATATTGTTTTACCGCTACCTACAGCTGTTGAGGGGTGGGAGGACGACTTGAAGAAGTGGCCGAAAATAACGTACACTAGCATGTTTAGCTACTAGCATACTTAGCTACTTTGACAGTTGCTTCAGATGGCGAAGCGATGAGCAATCTGAAAAGCTCTGAAGCTTACTAGTATCTTCACAGTAACAAGGTTGGTCCTGTTATGTTAAGAGAGGTGGGACACTTTATTTAAACAAACATAAAGCCCAGTCTAAGCATTAAAACTCCACATCTCCAGGTCCAGCTAACAATGATGTTGCTTTGGACTTTTGAGCTGCAAGATGTTTATCTGGACACCAACTGAGCACCTGGAGCTTGACATTTCTTTTGACAAAGACTTTACTGATTCACAAATGAAGCACCTTGAGAACTTTTAATAAAATACAGTAAATGAAAACAAATAATGAAATAGACTGATAATGACAAAAGTGACATTTAGATAGAAACAGTAGTTTAATCCAAAATTAACTGATATAGTGCACACAAAAACCTAACCTTGTAAGGTTAACAGTCAACTATTGTACATAACAAATGAATCATTTTAGCAAATACTTTTCTAATGTAATATAGTTAACATGTGGGAGGGGCCAAAGGGGTCGGGTGCAATGTGAGATGGGTGGTGGCCGAGGGCGGGGACCCTGGCGGTCTGATCCTCGGCTACAGAAGCTGGCCATTGGGACATGGAATGTCACCTCTCTGGTGGGGAAGGAGCCTGAGCTAGTGTGTGAGGTTGAGAGGTTCCGACTAGAAATAGTCGGACTCACCTCAACGCATGGCTCTGGCTCTGGAACCAGTTTCCTTGAGAGGGGTTGGACACTCTTCCACTCTGGAGTTGCCCCTGGTGAGAGGCGCCGAGCAGGAGTGGGCATACTGGTTGCCCCCCATCTTGGTGCCTGTACGTTGGGGTTCACCCCGGTGAACGAGAGGGTAGCCTCCCTTCGCCTACGTGTGGGGGGACGGGCTCTGACTGTTGTTTGTGCCTATGCACCAAACGGCAGCTCAGACTACCCACCCTTTTTGGAGTCCTTGGAGGGGGTATTGGAGAGTGCGCCTCCTGGGGACTCCCTTGTTCTACTGGGGGACTTCAACGCTCACGTGGGCAATGACAGTGAGACCTGGAGGGGTGTGGTTGGGAGGAACGGCCCCCCTGATCTGAACCAGAGTGGTGTTCTGTTATTGGACTTCTGTGCTCGTCATGGATTGTCCATAACGAACACCATGTTTAAGCATAAGGGTGTCCATATGTGCTCTTGGCACCAGGACACCCTAGGTCGCAGTTCGATGATCGACTTTGTTGTCGTCTCATCTGATCTGCGGCCGCATGTCTTGGACACTCGGGTGAGGAGAGGGGCGGAGCTGTCTACTGACCACTACCTGGTGGTGAGTTGGCTCCGATGGTGGGGGAGGATGCCGGTCAGACCTGGCAGACCCAAACGTATCGTGAGGGTCTGCTGGGAACGTCTGGCAGAGTCTCCCGTAAGACGGAGCTTTAACTCCCACCTCCGGGAGAGCTTTGAACACGTTCCGAGGGAGGCGGGGGACATGGAGTCCGAGTGGGCCGTGTTCCGCGCCTCTATTGTCGAGGCAGCTTATCGGAGCTGTGGCCGCAAGGTTGTTGGTGCCTGTCGAGGTGGCAACCCTCGAACCCGGTGGTGGACACCGGCAGTGAGGGATGCTGTCAGGCTGAAGAAGGAGTCCTATTGGGCCTTTTTGGCTTGTGGGACCCCGGAAGCAGCTGATAGGTACCGGCAGTCCAAGCGGCATGCGGCTCGGGTGGTTGCTGAGGCAAAAACTCGGGCGTGGGAGGAGTTCGGAGAGGCCATGGAGAATGACTTCCGTACGGCTTCGAGGCGATTCTGGTCCACCATCCGGCGTCTCAGGGGGGGAAAGAGGTACGAGACCAACACCATTTATGGTGGAGGTGGCGTGCTGCTGACCTCAACTCGGGATGTTGTGAGTCGGTGGGCGGAATACTTCGAAGACCTCCTCAATCCTACTGGCACGTCTTCCACTGAGGAAGCAGAGCCTGGGGACTTTGGGTCGGGTTCTCCGATCTCTGGTGCTGAGGTCGCCGAGGTGGTTAAAAAGCTCCGCGGTGGCAAGGCTCCGGGGGTGGATGAGATTCGCCCGGAGTTCCTTAGGGCTCTGGATGTTGTAGGGTTGTGTTGGCTTACGCGACTCTGCAATATCGCGTGGACATCGGGGGCAGTTCCCTTGGATTGGCAGACTGGGGTGGTGGTTCCCCTATTTAAAAAGGGGGACCGTAGGGTGTGTTCCAACTATAGGGGGATCACACTCTTAAGCCTCCCTGGTAAGGTCTATTCAGGGGTTCTGGAGAGGAGGGTCCGTCGGATAGTCGAACCTCGGATTCAGGAGGAGCAGTGTGGTTTTCGTCCTGGTCGTGGAACACTGGACCAGCTCTACACCCTCAGCAGGGTCCTGGAGGGTGCGTGGGAGTTTGCCCAACCAGTTTACATGTGCTTTGTGGACTTGGAGAAGGCATTCGACCGCGTCCCTCGGGGGGTTCTGTGGGGGGTACTCCGGGAGTATGGGGTACCAGGCCCTTTGATAAGGGCTGTTAGGTCCCTGTACGACCGGTGTCAGAGCTTGGTCCGCATTGCCGGCAGTAAGTCAGGCTCGTTTCCGGTGAGAGTTGGACTCCGCCAAGGTTGCCCTTTGTCACCGATTCTGTTCATAACTTTTATGGACAGAATTTCTAGGCGCAGCCAAGGTGTTGAGAGGATCCGTTTTGGTGACCTTAGAATCGCTTCTCTGTTTTTTGCAGATGATGTGGTCCTATTGGCTTCATCAGATCGTGATCTACAGCTTTCGCTGGAGCGGTTTGCAGCTGAATGCGATGCGGCCGGGATGAGGATCAGTTCCTCCAAATCCGAGGCCATGGTCTTGAGCCGGAAAAGGGTAGCATGCCCTCTCCGGGTCGGGGAGGAGGTCCTGCCCCAAGTGGAGGAGTTTAAGTATCTCGGGATCTTGTTCACGAATGAGGGAAAACTGGAGCGTGAGATCGATAGGCGGATAGGTGCAGCGTCCGCAGTGAAGCGGGCGCTGTACCGGTCTGTCGTGGTGAAGAGAGAGCTGAGTCAAAAGGCAAAGCTCTCAATTTACCGATCGATCTACGTTCCCACCCTCATCTATGGTCATGAGCTTTGGGTTATGACCGAAAGAACAAGATCTCGGATACAAGCGGCTGAAATGAGTTTTCTCCGCAGGGTGGCTGGACTCTCCCTTAGAGATAGGGTGAGAAGCTCAGTCATCCGGGAGGGACTCGGAGTAGAGCCGCTGCTTCTCCACATCGAGAGGAGCCAGTTGAGGTGGCTCGGGCATCTGGTTAGGATGCCTCCTGGACGCCTCCCTGGTGAGGTGTTCCGGGCATGTCCCACCGGGAGGAGACCCAGAGGAAGACCCAGGACACGCTGGAGGGACTATGTTTCTCGGCTGGCCTGGGAACGCCTTGGGATTCCCCCAGAGGAGCTGCTCCAAGTGGCTGGGGAGAGGGAAGTCTGGGCCTCCCTACTTAGGCTGCTACCCCCGCGACCCGACCCCGGATAAGCGGAAGAAGATGGATGGATGGATGGATGGATATAGTTAACATTGCATCCTTTAAAAAACATGTTGAGTTGTGTTACGTTTACAGCAAGTACACCAGTACTGTACATGTTTGAGAAAAATGTTTACATTTAATGTCTTCTCACTTCTCACTTGAAATAAGCTGGCATCCTTTGCGTGTGAATGCTGGAACGATTACATTGACACCATAGCTCTTGCAGCAGGTCCCTCACTGTGAAACCACGATCACCCATCACCTCATCTCCAGCACGCAGATAGTCCAGAAACCCAGAGTTCTGTGTTATATACCTGTCACTGCATTTACCACCATAAGCATCTGAAATAAACATGATTATTCCAGAGGGAGAAACAGCCAATAAATATTTCACAGTGTTATTTGCATGTATGATTCACTTCTGGAGTCCAAGTTTTTAGCTTTCTGCAAAACATGTTGCTTTAATTGTTTCACGGGGCAACCATAGAATAAGGTTGTTGGTTTGTTCTGACATTATGTCAATCCACATTCCAACAGTCATGCTGCATGTGACTGGTGGTGTTGAGCAGCTCCACACTCTCATCAAGCCCATCTGAAAGTAAAAGTACATTATACAAACATTAGGGTTCATTTATGAACACACACACACACACACCTATATTATATATATATAAACACACACCTATATTATATATATATATAGATATATAGATAGATATGTATAAATAAACGCACACACAGCATACATATAGGTGCGTGTGTTTATTTGCCAGTTATGAACGAAAATATTAGTATAATTTAATTACTGACTACATAAAATCATAACACTAAAAGCTGTCTCTTAAATCATACCTGGTGTTCTCGATCATCTGGAGGATACAGAGTCTTTTTTCAGGTGGTTTCTCGTAGCCCAGCCACAAAGAAGGATGCAGGTTTTTGTTTTCGGAGCATGTTCAACACACACTAGTTGCAGCCACTAATTCAGCTTCGTGTGATTATTCATACAGCCATGAACAGCGCAACAGGTACCCGAGCTCCTCAAGACATCTTCGTGACAATATTAGCTCGAAATAACAGAAAACAGAACTTCAACAGAACTTCTACGATGCGCGCAGATTAGCAAGCAAACAACGAGGAGCCAATGCAAAAATTCTACTTCCGGGGTCAAACGGAAGTACGGCACATTATCGCTTCTACAGTGACACCCCCAAGAATAAGGTGGATAGGATGTTGTACCCACAACAAAAAATGACTAGTTTTAGCTATTTTTCTGTCATTTTCTTTGCAAATATGTGGACACTAGTACAAATACACAGAGTAAATTATACTTCTTTAACTTTATGCTTTTTTTTTCTTCTTTAAAGTAGGATACTCAATTTCTCCACAATAAAAAAAACAACAACCCATAAGCCTGAACTGTCCATTGTTTGTTTTACAAAAAATATATATATTTTTCCTTTTACAAGAATCCAGCCTTCTGTGATGGTAAATGGAGCTTAGCACCTTCCAGCCCCCTATGAGGGGCCCCAAAGCACTTTACAGCACCAGCCATCCACCCATTCATACACACATTCAAACACCGGTAGCGGTAGTCTTGCCATGCAAGGCGCCAGCCAGTCCTACTGGGAGCAACTTGGGGTTAAGTGTCTTGCAGGGACACAACGACACATGGTGTGGGAACTCGGGATTCGAACCTCCAACCTTCGGATCGGGGGGGCGACTGCCATTACCACTACACCACGGCCGCCTATAGATAGACTTGCAACCTGGATATGAGCACCAGTGATCCCCCACACAACCCAGAAAGTAAAAAGCAAGTAAAGATAATGGATGGATGGATGGAATCCAGTCTTTTCTTTTGTCTCAAAATGGAAAAATATTAATAAATGTTAACAATCATTAGATGTTTTATAACTTAACGCCTACTGGCCAGAAAACCTCCCTCTAACAAACTTAAAGTGGGCCATCAGTTGATAATCAATCAATCAATCACCTTTATTTTAGAGCCCGTTGAGATCGAGCTCTATTTTACAAGGGTGATCTGGTCAAGTGGTCAGCAGCACACCTCACATGGTAATTGACAATAAACATTTGCATTTATCAAAAAAGAAAATAAAGAAAACTACAATCACAGTAAATGGATGTTGACAGTTCAAAACCAACAAGATATGACAGATAATGACAACTGCAGTGAGTTTTGCAGCTTTGGACACATTTAATCTAGTGAACAAACGGGCAGACATGGCTCTTTTGATCCTAAAGGTTGCAGACCTCTGGCCATATATAGAACATTTTAGGTGATTATGAGCACATTACATACAAAGTGGGGCAGATTCGTGGGAAAAAAATAAATAAAAAATAAGCAAAACATATGGCGCCTTCAGATGACTTCAAAAGATATTTAGAAGGAACCTGAAGCCATTTTCTTGTGGAAATAACACGCAAAGCTGCTTTCAAAGAAACACGGGATGGGGTGCTGCCTTCAGGAGCAGCAGCTGTCAAACCGAATGTTTGTGGAATAAAACAAACAAACAAATAAATAAAAACATCAGTCTCACCAGGCGGATCCGTATCAGAGTGATAGTGGATTTTGTGAATGGACATTAAAAAAAACCCAAGCGCTCTGGAGTGACAGCAGCAGCAGCTCCCAGTCGGTCTGTGATGATGATGAATCAAAACAGGTGCTGTTCCTGTTCCAGCTCCATTTTGGAAACCGACGGCTTGTTTCCTGCTGGAGCTCCTCCGAGGCGTCTGCCGAGCAGCCAACCCGGACATGTGCGGTGTTTTCTGGGGTGTAGTAGTCCGAACCACCAGACCACAGGCTGACTGATGGACGGTGCAACAATGAACGTGTTTGTGTGTGTGTGTACCGCTCGTGTTCATGTAAAAATGAGCAGCGTTAAATTGTGTTCGTTACAACTACCCACCCAAAAATAAATACAATTCAATTAACGTCATGAAAATACTAGAATGAACTCACCTTTGACGCGTCTTGAGGTTCAGCCCAAAGATGTGAGGCGCAGAGCGGAACAGTCAGCCCGTCCTCATTTCAAACATCATGGAAGCCGACGGGCAGTTGCTGTGGAAACACGACTCCCATTCAGCGGATTTGAGCGGAATCACGGGAGGAGGTCATGACGGGCGCAGCTACACCGGTAGTGTGGTGGTGGTGGGGCCGGACGGAGCCGACAGCAGCGCCGTCAAATCCTGCGACCGAGCAGGAGTCATACAGGAGAAGACGAGCCTGGTAGAGGGGAGGTGGGGGGCGGGGGGGGGAGCATCACTGACGTAAACACGAGTAAAAAAAAACAACAATCGACACGATTTACGATCTTTACGCAACGGTACCGCCAGGGGAATTCACGAAAAACTGCGCAACTCTCAGATAAAATCGTTCAGTTGATATTATGTTTATTAGCGCCTTTAAATGTATTAAAAATATATTTTAAAAGGTAACCACACCGCACGGACAAGTTCAGTAGCTAAGTCGTCACTTTCATTGATGCTAGTTAGCTTAGATGCTACTGAATGAAACCGGTTGCTTAGCAACACACTTTTCTTACGGAAGAATCAGAGCCGTATATATAGATGAATCGGGATCGATGCGTTCATATAATCTATTCCCGGGGTTGTTGTTCATTAAATCGGTGCTTAAAACTGGAGCTGGTGGGAAATATCAGATTAATTTACACACCAACATAGCTGCTATTTGTCTCTTTTTTGTTGGGTCTTTGAATTTAGTTGGCTTACTTTTTTGGGTTTCAGTATTTTTGATTAATTGTTTAGAATAAGTTTGTTTGTTAGTAATTTGTTTAGTTTATATATTTGTTTTTTGATTGACAGGAGGTAATGTGGGTTATAATAATAATAAATAATAAACTTTATTTATAGCACCTTCCTAATGCCTTGCATTGAAGGTGCTTAGGACAGAAAATATAAAAACCGGTACAATAAATCAGTGAAAAAAGAATAAAAAAACAACAGCAATAAAAGGAGGCAATGGAAATAAAAATGCTACATACTAAAATTGGTTGGTCCTATTTTCTATAAGTGGAAGGCTGAGGACCATATGGCATTTGGGGCCTATGGTTTTTACCAGAGCAAGAGGGATCATAAAATACAAAGTAATAAAAATACATTTAGTAAAGTTAATGATAAGCTAGTCTAAAGAGATGTGTTTTCAGGGCAGTCTTGAACAGAGAAAGGGAGGTGGTTTCAAAGGTCTGGCAGTAGAGCGTTCCAGAGGTGAGGGGCAGAGCAGGTGAAGGCCCTGCTCCCCATGGTGGAGAGGTGGGCAAAGGGTACATGGAGATGTAGTGAAGAGGAGGATCTGAGAGAGTGTGATGGGATGGAGATCTGTAGGAGGTCAGATAGATAAGGAGGGGCAAGGTTGCTGATAGATTTGAACGTGAGTTGAAGATGCGTGATTTAACCGGGAGCCAGTGCCACTTGCAATTGCCACTACAATAGCAATAAAGGAAATATTTATTTTCAACCGAGTACACTGTTCAGACTGCACAAATAAATAATTTACAGTAACTTAATCATGCTGATGTTTTCTTGTTGCTGTGTTCATCTGTGACCATTTGCTCATATAGACTCATGTTCGTGCGGCTGTCTGTTTGTAATGATTTTGTTTTCTATTACATTAGTGCTTAGTGTATTTCTAGTTGATGTTTTTCTTAGTCAATCCTAGATGTTATTACGGTTTTTCTCTTACATTTTGTTGTTGAATGTAACTGGGACCCTGTGTACATAATCTCGTTTCATCACATGTACCACATGCGGTGCAAATGACAATAAAGATTCTTTGACTCTGACTTAATTACCGATAGACATTAACTAAACTGGTGAATAATTAATGTTTTTAACGAGACCTGTAACAGCGATCATTCAGTCATCAAACATCTGACTTGGAGCAAATTCAATCTAAAAAATATCTCCAAAGAAATGTTTTGTGATTGACGTTTTGTAATTTGAAAATTTAATCAGTTTTATCTCAACTAAATAGATAAAACTGCACAAACAAAATTAAAGTATTTGTGTAAACATAATTAGAGAATATTTCACAATAACACAATAGTCCCACCCATTTTAATTTTTAATACAAAACAGCATCAATTTGGTAAACACTTAAACACACATGATACGTTTATTAATAATGCAAATAAAATGGACTTCCTTTCACTTCTGACACCTTCAGGAAACAGCAAAAGTCAAATTCTATATCACAAATGTTATTTTGAACAAAACAAAAAATATATAGGATAGAGGTAAAACTATTTAAAACCGTAGCTGTGTGAAAACTAGCCTTAAAAATAAGACAATGAATTATGACTCTTTAAACAAGCAAATATTTGGTAATAAATAAAATTTGCTAAGATGACACTTTTTAGTTTCTTTAAGTTT
>JBBPBX010034777.1:0-16619 GCA_038048925.1 Garcialebias charrua
CAACATGGCGAGTAATGAATGGTGTACTGAAGAATCATAAAGCAAAAACTGGTATTTCAAAATATTTTGTAAAAGACAACGATGAAGTTCATGATGAAAATGAAATTGTTAATGGATTTAATCAATATTTTGTAAATGTTGGATCAAGCCTTGCAGCTAAGATACCAAAAGTAGATAAAAATATGATCCACTCAATTACAGGTTGTGCAAATAGTATTTTCCTAAATGGAACTAACAAAGAGGAAATAATGAATGTAGTAAAACATCTTACAGACAAGAGATCGAAAGACTGGGTGGACATGGATATGATGTTTGTAAAGGACATAATGAGCCATATTATTGAGCCGTTCACATACATATGTAACTTATCATTTTCAACAGGAATTTTTCCAGATAATATGAAAGTAGCTAAGGTCGTTCCTCTTTTTAAAAATGGTGATAAATGTGTATTCAACAATTATAGACCTATATCCTTGTTACCACAGTTTTCAAAAATTCTTGAAAAACTATTTGTAAACAGACTAGACCAATTTATAGATAAACAAAATATTCTAAGCAACAGTCAGTATGGGTTTAGATCAAAAAACTCTACATCAATGGCTCTCATGGAATTAATGGAACAAATAACTACTGCTGTCGATCAAAAACAACATTGTATCAGTATCTTTGTTGATTTAAAAAAAGCATTCGATACTATTGATCACACCATTCTCCTTGAAAAACTGAACAAATATGGTATTAGAGGACCAGCATTACAGTGGGTATCTAGCTACTTAAAAAATAGGAAACAATTTGTACAAATAAATGATGTAAGATCTGACCTCTGTAATATCACATGTGGAGTTCCCCAAGGCTCTGTACTTGGACCAAAGCTTTTTATTTTATATGTGAATGACTTGGTAAATGTGTCAGGACTCCTTAAATGTGTACTTTTCGCTGATGATACCACTTTTTTCTGTTCAGGTGAAGATATAGAACAAATGTTAGAATTGATAAAGACAGAATTTGTCAAGATACAAACTTGGTTTAAAATAAATAAATTATCATTAAATCTAGAAAAAACTAATTACATGATATTCGGTAATAAAAAGAAAACTGTTGATGTTCCACTCAAAATTGAGGATGTTGAGATTTGTAGAGTGAATGAGGTGAAGTTTTTGGGTGTTATCATTGATGACAAACTGACATGGAAACAACACATAAATTCTGTAAGAATAAAAATAGCTAGATCGATAGCAGTACTGTACAAAGTCAGAGACCTATTAAATGATAAAGCTCTGTATTTATTGTATAACACAATCATTGTTCCACACTTAATCTATTGTATTGATGTTTGGGGGAAAGCGTGTAAAACAATCACAAAGCCTATTTTTGTATTACAGAAAAGAGCTGTAAGAATTATCACTAGAAAGCATTACCGTCATCCATCAAGTACATTATTTTATCAACTAAAATTATTGAAGTTCCATGATTTGGTAGACTATAATATTTTATCAGTTATGTATAGAGCTCAAAATAATGCATTACCTTTAAATATCCAAATGCACTTTGTTAAAAGACAAAGTTGTTATAATCTTAAGGGAACAGAGTTGTTTGTAAAACCACAATTCAGAACCAGTTTGAAGGGACGTTCTACCTCAATCCAGGGAATTAGATTATGGAATGGCTTGGAGAATGTAGTTAAAAATGCCAAGTCAATGTTTACATTTAAAAAAATGATCAAAACAAATGTGTTAAAAAAATATGTGTGAAATAGCGTAATGTGTATTGTATTAGTTAAAAAATTAGAAAGAGTTAGTCATTTTGTACTGTTAGTTAGAAAATTAAAAAGAGTTAGTAATTTTGTACTGTTGGTTGAAGAATATTATTGTTTAACCTGACTGTTGGAAAAAGTTGGTTGAAGATTATTATTGTTTACATGGTTTGACTACTGTTGTTTAATCTGATTGTTGGAGATAAGGGGCAGATATAATAAGATTTATTCTTCTTTCTGCCACCTTTCATTTTTTTTACATTTTGTACACTATCATTATGAGATTGCCTTGTATTGTTTCTTTTGTAAAAAAATGAACAAATTTAATAAACATAAACAAACAAACATTTTTAATGTTGTTGGTACCGGGGCTTGAACTGGCGATCTTCCAATCACAAGCTCACCTTCTTAACCTCTGCGCCACCACTCCCACATATACTGTAATACATGTACACATATTGATAGATTAAAAATAAATAAAAATAAACCTGCAGGTGACATCCATACTGTAACCTTTTCTCTCATTTTGTCTTTTCAAAAGAAAAAAAGTAGAAACCTAAATAAAAATAAATAAAAAAGTATGGAAAAATAATGAAATATATTTTCAGAGCTTTGTGGTAATGGAGTCACTTGATGTGCTGAAATGGGATTTGGGATCTGCTGTTAAAATATATACGGTATTTATATATATATATTTCTAAAACTACATTTATAAATGAATCCTTTTCCCAAGATTATAAACTTAATTAAAACTAAACAATTTTGTGTCAGTTTTTTTAATTATAAAAATTAAGATCTTCTTTAAACAGTGGTAATTCTACTTTAATTTGTTTTTAGCATACTGACTCAAACCTTTTGAAACATTTTGTTATAAATGCATGTCCAAAACAAGTGACACAAATTGTTTGGCTGCATCTCAACAGCATAACTTCTTTTTAAGCAAGCCTATTCTGCCTCTACATGATTTTATCTTTGATCTTAGCTGATATCATTATTGATTTTACTTGATTTTATCACTTGCTTTATTTTATTTATTTTTTAAGCAAGCCTAATCTGCATCCACATGATTTTATCTTTGATCTTAGTCAATATTATTATTGATTTTATTTGATTTTATCACTTGTTTTATTTTGATCTTTGCTTTGTTACACTTTGTAGCACTTTGAGATTTTTATTAATGAAAAGTGCATTATAAATTGAATTCATTATTATTATTATTATTAACTACACTTTGGCTGAGGATTACCTCGGATAATCACAAGGATTAACATAAAGCAAACTAACTTGTCAGTTTTACAGGCATTAAGTTGGGTGTGGTAGTAGTTGAGAGTCATTTCCAGCAGATAATATAAGCACCGTTAGTGCTACAGGCTAGTGCTTTGACATGCAAGCCAGTGGGCGATGTGCAACCCTTAAGTAATGTTGTTTTGATTTCTGAAAGCCAACAGTGGACTGTGACGCTACCTGCAAAGTACTTGAACCTCCCACTTTGAATGTTTCATTTGTTTCTGATTGTGTGAGAGCAAAACAAACAAGATGCAGCATACAAATAAGGGATTTTTTAAGTGAGTGTTCAGACAGAATATGAAGCAAATGCTCACATGATCAAGTCACAAGCTGAAGTGAATTTGTGCAGCGTGGTATAAAATGAAGCACAGACACTATTAAAAAATGCTCATAAACAGAGATGACAAAAGAATGTGATTCATAAAAATGAACAACGTAGTTCTTACTCCTGCACAAATTTGCTGAATAAATGCTCCAATTAGTGCATCCAAAAAATAAGCAAAATGGTACTTTGCACTGAACAAAGTCACTCTTTCTTTGGTTTCCAGCTTTTATTCCAAGCTGAAGCAGTTCCAGCTAAATATTTAATGACAGGATAGTCACAGCATCTTCTCATCTGAGTCCAAATGAGAAAGTAAATGTGTCTTAAAGGTTCAGTCTGCAGTTTCTGTAGAACATCAGCACTTAGAAAAAATTTCAACAGGCAAAGCATTCTGATCCCTCCCCCTCAGAGCCATATATGGCCCTGCTCCTCCTGGCCCTGCTGACATTCAAATTCAAGCTCTGTTTTTATTGGCTGATTCAAATTCAAGCTCTGTTTTTATTGGCTGGTTACAAACTCTGTTTTTATTGGCTGGAAAATGGCGGGTCACCTTTTCTTTTTAGAAATGCTTATTTACCACCTGGAGAAGCAAGGGGACAATATTTTTTTTAATTTTTTTTCAGAGATTACCTGGCTAATATCAGTCTGTCAGGAGGTAGTGACAGAGTGAAGAAATATGTTCATAAAAAAAGCTACATACCCTAGCTTTAATTATGTGTATTAATAGAGATTCTGGTTCCTGCAGAGGGAAAGCACAAGGGCACTCAGAAATAGACAATGGTGGGAAAATACTAGTTAAATCAAAGGAACATTGAGATTTATGAAAAACATGGAAAAGATGGGGCAAACTGGGTAGTTATATGCAGTCCCTTAATAAGACACTGTAGAGCTGGAAAAAAAATCTTTACAGCTTGAGGTGACCTGCAGCTGGGATGTGTTCATTGCTGCAGTGTGTTTTCTGATTCTGTGGAAGTAATTGCAAAACATATATAAGGTGTATGCAAATACTTCCCCTCATTAATGTACTCAAGAATTTTAACTTTCCAGTAAGTCATCCCAACATGCCATCGTTACTCTGTCAGTCAAACCAATGTTTTAATTAACTGAACGTGGACCTGGATCTGTAGTGGATCATTTTTATCAAAGAAATGTTGGATAATGAGCCTCAGGTCATGTTACGGCTGCCACTGAGTAGCTATTTAATGTTACATTGGACAATTTTCAGCTTGCCTGCACGCTTCTCTCTGCAGCAGAATTGAAAATCAGCCTAAGGCATTTTGCCAGTGAACTCAGAAACATTGAACACTGAAAAAATACCAATGACTTTAGTGCATAGACACTTCATGGTGAAATGTAATTCCTAAAAAAACATGAGAAACCACCTGCAGGGACACCTTCCTGTCACAGACACCGTTTTTCATCTGACACAGATTTAAAACATTTACCAGCAGCCTCAGGAGGAAGCTTCTGTTTTATGTTCATGTTTAGAACAAACGTCTTTGGACCAATTAAAGCACTTATCATGATGGTGACTGGATCACTGACTTCTAATGTGACAAAAACAAACACATTTCAAAATGCACTCAGGTTTAAAATATGTTTATTTCAAATTAAAATAAAGCAGTACAGTACTGTTTTCCTCCTCCCTGCTTTTGCATTTTTGTCTCGTCTGCAACTCTTCAGCGCTCACTCGAAGCAATTTGGAAATTGATTAAATTGTGTGGGCTGTCTCCTCTATCAATAAATTTTTTTCCACAAAGCGATCCGGACCAGGAGAACCGGCGTGCCCCCTTGACACGCATGCAAATATTTTTTTAAGTAATAAATATAATACAGGACTTCATTACTTTGTCATATTGTTATAATTGTTTAACACTGTTAGATATTTTCTGCCAGCATAAAAAAAAAAAACATAATTTCAATGGATCTACCAACATTAATGTGTCCTGTTCAGCATGTTTTTAATGTGTCACATAAAACTGTCTAATACCTGTGGCTTTCTTTTCTCTTCAAGGGATGGACGTGCATCAAGCTCATAACAGAAGCTGTGACCTTCTCCCAAATTATTACCCGGGGACATTGTGATAGCTGACAGAGGCTTTGATATTAAAGACAGTGTGGGAATCAAAGTCAAGGTTCTTTATTGTCATTCACATCACATGTTGTACGTGAGGTGGAACGAAACTGTGTACACAGGGTCCCAATTACAGCCAACAAAAGTATAAATGAATGATGTGCTGAGGTTAAAATCCCATCATTCACTAAAGGGATAAGTCATCTGGATGCTAAGGATGTTGAAAACACATGATCACACCTTAGAATTACTGTAATGTGGAAAGAGTGACTGGCTGCATGAGAAACAAATACAAAATGTTACACAGAACTACACCAGTTAACTATACTGGTGCTTACATGTGAGGGTGAAGAGGTGCCACTTCTTCAGATGGTGTGTGTGCTGCAGTTTAGTGAACATGTGTTCTAGTGTGGTTGTACATCTAATGCTAATGAAACCTGCACATGCTGCTACTGATGTATGTAAAATGTAGACTGGAAAAAGAATTATATTTGTTGCACTCATTGTTTTGAAATATAATAATAATAATAATGAATTTAATTTTTAATGCACTTTTCATTAATAAAAATCTCAAATAAATATGTTTACAGTTGAATAATAACATAAGTGTTTTTTTCTCATTTAATAAAAATTCATGTGGTAAACATTCATGAAACATTTGATTCAGCACTAACATGTAAACATGATGAAATTGATCACATTTGTAGTAAACATTTGATGTATTAACATATTTCATTAACAGGGATTGACCTGTCCAAATAAAAGTTGAATGAATACATTTCAGGTAAGAAGTAAACATTTAATGAAACATTTAATGTCATAAAAGCAAACTCGTGGAAGTTGCTGCTGTACTGTACAGTATTCTGATTCTTTTAATAAGCCATGTAACTTTCTATGATCCCAGATTTATA
This sequence comes from Garcialebias charrua, assembly GCA_038048925.1. Taxonomy (NCBI): domain Eukaryota; kingdom Metazoa; phylum Chordata; class Actinopteri; order Cyprinodontiformes; family Rivulidae; genus Garcialebias; species Garcialebias charrua. The sequence continues at coordinate 6,348 of JBBPBX010034777.1, forward strand.
CCAGGTATAGTACTGGTGTGTGGCCATAGTGCGCACTCCTGATGTTGCTCATAGTGGTCCTCAGTATGCTCAGAGAGCTTGTGTGTATGCCCAGACACATGAAAAATTAGAGGGAACATTGCTTGGGAGTCTTCCTAGGGAGGTGCTTCAGGCATATCCGACTGGGAGAAGACCCAGGTGAAGTCCCTGGACACACTGGAGAGAATTTGTCCCTCGTTTGACATGGAAATGCCTTGGAATCCTCCCAGAAGAGCTGTAAGAGGTGGATGTGGAAAGAGATGTCTGGGCATCTCTGCTCAAGCTGCTGCCCCCTTGACCCGACTTCAGAGCAAGCAGAACATGATGGATGGATGGATGGATGGATGATTTCTAGCTTATACAATGGGTCTTTGTTCTCACACACAAGTCTATATAATTTAACTTAAAGGTATTGTGACATGATGTTGGAAATTTGCATATTTGTCACAACATATATATCTTATATCATTCAGCTTTGTTCGTTTTTGCAAAATAAATTATAAATATATTAAAATTTCATTCCAAGTTATGGTAGTTTTTTCTCTGGGACACGCCCCTAAAAATCCGCGCATTTCCGCAAAACGTCATTGTGACGTGCATTTGGGCATAAGGCAGAGCCTTGCCCGTTTGGTGTGTTAACTGCTTGCCATTCAGATTCTTTTTCTAAAAGATCGCCTCTTTTTTTTGTGTAACTTGAAAAATGCCGTCACGTTGTAGTGCATTTGGGTGTTCTAATATCAGCAGTGAACAAGTGAGCATTCACAAATTCCCAAAAGATGAGAAACTTTGCCTAGAATGGACAAGACAAGTAGCCTACAGAGAACGAGGGACCTATGGTGTCTTACTAAAGAATCGTTTGTCTGCAGCGACCATCTTACTGCCGATCAGGCAACATCTGTAGTTTTTTTTATTCATGGAGGGTTTATTAATGAGAGTTTTGGATGATTTACTGTCTTAAAATTATAAATATCAAACGCAACCGGGCCTTGCTGTTAGCTTAGCGTTAGCACAACAACAAAGACCCACATCACAAAGCTAACCCCCCTTAGCAACTGTTTATGAAATAAACCGTGTCTAAATCACTTTTCCATTGATCGAGTGTCCAATAACTATTTGATTAATAATAACCCTTCGATTGCTTTAATACATTCAAGTACTAAGAATAAGTTGTGTTTGTTCGTTGCTATCAAACTAGCTGACATCAGTACACCCACGTAGCTTGTTATGTATTTTTAAATTATGTCTGCGCGATCAAGCAACATCAGTAAGTTTATTAATTCCGTGAGGGTTTATTAATGAGAGTTTTGGACGATTGACTATGATAAATCTGCTAGGAAGAATGATAAATAAACCCACATGAACCTCCAGCACATTTTTTTCAAAGCTGCATCGTGTATTAAAAAGTTTTCCATTGATAGAGCATAAAATAAAATGATTAGAGCAAGATTAAAACTTCTACTGCTTATATTGACAAAAGTTACTTTATTTTGACGAAACGAACTCATAAAATTTGTTGTCAGACTCAACCTTATGAAAAGCACTGTTAATTTTCTTATTTACTCATTTCATAAATGCAAATTAAATCATGGGATCTAATCAATTCATGAAGGATCTCCCAATCGCCTCCCTTTGTCATCCAGCCTTCAACTGAAGACCTACTCTAAAAACGAAGATGGCCAGAACATGTCCAGCATGCCAGGTCGCCCTCATCCGAAGCTTTGACTTGCACCAAATCTGCGAGGGATGCCTGGGCCCCCAGCACGCCAAACTCGACAACCCCTGTTGCATTTGCCGCCTCCTCCATCCTCTTGTCCTCACTCCAACTACCTTCATGTACTCTAATGCCTGGTCCCCACTGCACAACTCGAAACGCGCCTGCCGTCCCCTTTTGGCCGCTTGTCACGGTCCCACTGAGCCACTGAAGACCGTCTGATGACGCGCACTAGGGGGTGGCAGAGGGAGGGGTCTCTAGCTCGTTTTCCGGGTTCAGTTGTTGTGTTAACTGCACCTCCGACGGTCTTTGATGAGATTAAAACGTTTTTTTAATGTTTGGGGTGATCTACACTGGAGAGAACAGCAGCCTGTCAGCAGCAACTGTAAAAATGTCACGTTTCTTACCGGAGTTTGGTTCCAATTCATGGAGGCTCGATCCGGTAAGTTTAAAAAGTCCAAAAAAAGTCCCGTTGTGGTTGTGTAATCAGATAGCAGAGGCTCTCCCGACTGTTTGCTGGACGCGTCGAGCCACCAGAGATCGAATTTTCTGGCGTTGGCAGTTCGACGCCTAGGTTGATTTGGACGCGCGCGTGCGTGGAAAAGGAACTGCAGGCTGCCGCCGCGCCGCTTCGATCACTCGAATCGCGCCGCTTCCCGGTTCGCCGTGACACCACGCGTCTCCTCATAGACTTTGAATGTAAACCGGCCGCTTCAGTCGCCCGACACCGGGGCAGTGGGTACCAGGCATAACTGCTTCCATACATTTCCTCTTTGGCTTTTTCCTGGCAGCTGCATTTCTAACATCCTTCTACCAATATACCCACTGTCCCTCCTCTGGACATGTCCAAACCATCTCAGTCTGGCCTCCTAACTTTATCTCCCAGTTGTTCAAATCGCAATTAAAACTTGCTAAATAGTAAAAAAAAAAAGAAAGAAAAGTAAATCGTGATTCTGAAATATATAATTTTTATTTCTGTTTTCTTAGAATTCTCAAACCACACAAACAAGGTAAAATTCAAGATCTGTCAGAGTACAAGTTTGTTTAAGAAAGGGCACAAAGAACAAAGGTATTTTGAAAAATAATGTTTTGTTTGTTTGTTTGTTGTTTGCCTTTGACAGGCTATGTGGAAGCTGTTAGGAAGGAGGTAATTGCTCTCTGTGCAGGTGTTACGACCCGAAGCATACATGGACACGAGACACAGAAAGGATGTTTAAAAAACAAAGTTTATTTTAGGCTCTCTGAGTCTGTGTCCTAAAAAGGGGTAATTAAAGAAAAAGATGGACTTCTCAAAACCAGCTTCTGGATGATTAATAACAAAAAAAAAAAAAAGTCCAGCAGGTCACTCACGGCTCCTGGTTTTCAGCACCCAGCTCCTCACGACAGCAGGTCTCCATAATGGAAGGATTCAGCTTCCTCTTCAAACACACAGCAGCAGGTCTCACTCCAGCTTCCTCCTCTTCACACATGCAGCAGCAGGTCTTCACAACGGAAGGTTTCGGCTTCCTCTTCAAATGGCTCATCAAACGGCCTCCTCAAGTGGATTCAACCACAACATCAAACGGCCTCCTCAAAAGGCTCCAAACAGCTCATCAAATGGCTTCCTCATGTCTTCAAGCAAATGGCTTCATGGCTCCTCTTCACACCGCTGCTGCTGATGATTCTTCATCAGCTCTGCTGTTTCTGCATTCTGGTCTTCTTCTCCTGGAGCAGCTCAGACCTCTTCTTGGACCTCTGCTGGATCTCTGCTTACTGCCACTCTCACTTGGAACTCATTTGCTTGCTGCAAAACCTGCATCAGGTCTGCCGTTTCATCTGCAGCTGCTTCTCCTGGATCAGCTTGGACGTCTGTTTGGATCTCTCCTGCTTGCTTCAACATTGCTCACTTGGACCTCCTTTTGCTGTGTGGCTTGGACCTAATATAGAGAGAGGGAGCAACTACCTCCACCTACAGTTAATGAGCACCAGCTGCAATCAATTTGGCTCCTACAAGTTACAACCTCTAAACAGCTCATGTTGTGCTCAAAATCTTTAAACAAAACCTCAAAAACCTTTAAACAATTTTATGTTCTGACTAAAATAAATTACATGCCTGAGGCATGTAACAGCAGGTGAATCAGATGACCAGCCTGGAGATGAAGTTCACGTGCCACATCCACTCAGTATCCAGATATTTACACAGCAGTTCCAGAGTGACGTTCCAGATACCAGAAATCATTCTACATGGGGTACTTGAAGCCAGTCCTGCTGCTGGAAAAGTGTGGTGGATCCTAGTCACAACACATGATCGAAGTTGAACTCTGTAGAACTCTGTAAAATAAAGATGTTTTAGTTGATTTTGTACAGATTCATACATTTCTGATATTTTTTGTTTTTAATACATTTAAATTAGAAAAAAAAATGTCACACAGATTTTTTTGGTGTCATTAAATTTTGTAAAATGTGTAAATTGTCAATGTACCATTTGTTTAACATCTTAAAAATAATGAAATATATGTTTAAACTTTTTTCATTAAAAAACAATTAATTACATAATATTTATTTTTATATGTAAATTATAAAGATATATTTATATGATAAAAAAGGCGTTCAATACAAAAACAACTGGACTTTATTTGTAACAGAAAACATTTCGCTCTCTATCCATAGGGCTTTCTCAATTCAATTGGATAGAGGGTGAGACATTTTCTGTAACAAATAAAGTCCAGTTGTTTCTGTATTGAACGCTTTTTTTGATTTTATCATGTCCTGGATGACTGAGAATCTCCACCAGCATATATTTATATAATTTTGTGATTATATCAGATCGTTGCTTTATTGGAGAAGTGGAGAAATATTTATAAAACAATACAATTGTTTTGTGTTTTCATTGAATTCAAAATATTTTTATGATAAAACTGCTAAGTAAGTAAGCAGTAATCATTAAATGCTCTGATGTAATTCAGACATAATTTCTGTGAAAATTCATTTTTGAAGTGATAATTCATAAATATACTCTCAAGATATAGTGAACATTCAGTGTATTTACACATGCACATTACATCTGTGGAAATAAGAATGTTTTTCATGTGAAAATAAACGTTAAAAAAGTACCGATACTTCCAAGGTACTCATATTTTTAAACTATAATTTATGTTGAATAATTATTAGATACATTAATTAAAAAATTACCAATCAGTGCTCTGTAAACGAGATAGATCGGGTTCCATGAGTTTTCCTGCCTAAAATCCTCCTCTGCAGCTGTCGCTCATCCTCTGCAGTCTCGGTTCAGACTCACTTCCTGAACGGTAAGGTTCATATAAATATGGTTGAATACCTAAATTAAAACCTGCTGGCTCGTGTTCATCACCAGAACTAACAGAACTTCCAAAACTGAAGACAAATCGCTAGATCAACACTAGAAATGCTGCACTCGACATGCTCCGCCATTGATATTTACATATATTTACATGCGCGTTGGAGCAGCGGCTTCCCACTGGCACGTCACGATGACGTTTTGCGGAAATGCGCGGATTTTTAGGGGCGTGTCCCAGAGAAAAAACTACCATAACTTGGAATGAAATTTTAATATATTTATAATTTATTTTGCAAAAATGAACAGAGCTGAATGATATAAGATATATATATATATATNTCAGAGTCAGAGAGTCAGAGAGTCTTTATTGTCATTTGCACCGCATGTGGTACATGAGATGAAAACGAGATTATGTACACGAGGTCCCAGTTACATCCAACAACAAATGAAAGAGAAAAACAGTAATAACATCTAGAACTAACTAAGAAAAGCATCAACTAGTAATACACTAAGCTTAATATAGTGGGAATAAACAGCAGCACGAACATGAGTTTGTATGAGCAGATGGTCACAGATGAACACAGATGAATACAGCAACAAGAAAACAGATCAGCATCAGTATGATGTGATATTTTGCAGTGTTTATTTTTTTATTTTATTTTTATTTATTCATGAGTCTAACAGCCTCAGGGTAGAAGCTGTTCCTCAGTCTAGTGGTTCTACACTTGATGCTCCTCAACCTCCGTCCTGAGGGGAGTGGGGCAAAGAGTGAGTGTGCTGGATGAGTGAGGTCTTTCATGATGCAGGTGGCTCTTTTCCTGCATCTGGAGGTGTAAATGTCTGTGATGGTGGGGAGACTGACTCCAACAGACTTCTGTGCAGCCTTCACCACTCTCTGCAGAGCTTTCCTCTCTTCAACTGTGCAGCCTCCATGCCACACGTTGATGCTGGAGCACAGGATGCTCTCCACTGCACACCTGTAGAAGGAGGTGAGGACTGGGCTGCTCAGACCAGCTCGTCTCAGCCGTCTGAGGAAGTAGAGTCTCTGATGACCTTTCTTGATCAGGCTGGTGGTGTTGTTGCTCCAGCTGAGGTTATCATTCATGTGTACACCCAAGTATTTGTAGCTGGAGACCACTTCCACTGCAGACCCACCTATTTTCAGTGGGGCATGGGTGTGTTTGTTCCTTCTGAAGTCCACAATCATCTCCTTTGTCTTCTTCACATTCATGTGAAGATTGTTCTCTTTGCACCAGCTCTCCAGGTGTTCCACCTCCTGTCTGTAGCTGGACTCATCATTGTTTGTAATGCATCCCACCACCGCTGTATCATCTGCAAACTTAACAATATGACAGCCTGGAAGTGTGGCTGTACAATCATATGTGAGCAGAGTGAACAGAAGGGGGCTCAGCACACATCCCTGAGGAGAGCCAGTGCTGAGGGTTATGGTGGAGGAGGAGAAGTTGTGGATCTTCACGGACTGTGGTCTGTCTGTTAAGAAGTCTAGTACCCAGTTACAAATAGAGGGGCTTAGTCCAAGTGTAGATAGTTTGTCTATCAGAGTTTGAGGGATCATGGTTGATGGGGATTTTAAAGGAGAAATGAAAAGTGTTTTTAAGCTAATAGTAGTCTAATGAAAAGCATAAAATAAGCTTGTTGAGAAATTTTCACAAGTCAAAAATGTCATCCTAACTCAAATTTAGACTTTGCAAAGTGAAAAAATTCTCATCTGGTGTTTTTGACCCCCCTCCTCCTGCCTGCTCTCCGTCCCCTGAATATGACGTAGGCAGTGCAACGAGTCGTCCCTCATACAGTAATATTAGTGTGTGTATCTAGTTGTGGACAAAAAGGTTTCAGTGTGTAGCAATTATGGATGCAGCAAAAAAAATCTATTTTTTAAAGAATCAAGATTCTTAGTCCTGGCGATTCAGAATCTATTCTAAAAGCCCCAAAATCGATTTTAAAACTTTTTTTAAATTTTATATTGTATTTTTACCGCTCCTGTGCATTCGGCCGCTGTAGAATTTTGGCCGTGTAGGGCCACCGTAGTTAGTTAGCCAGGCAGCTCCCAATGGAGCCTGCTAGCAAGGAGGGAGACAGCATGTTTCAACTTGCTCCTTCATCTTTAAAAATCATTTTAGATCCTACTATGTTCTGGGGAAGACAGAGCTTAACAAGACATTGGTAACTGTTTCAGGACATTTTCAACACCCCCACTTCCACGTTAGCATACGGCGCTAGCATGCTAACGTTAGCATACGGCGCTAGCATGCTAACGTTAGCATGCGGCGGCTAACGCACGGCTATTCGTATTTCCAGGATAGAAATGCCCATTAATGCACTAAATCACCAAACTGTTTTTGACAAACTAAAGTGATATCCTTCAGATTCAAAAAAGTCTTCTGCTTCCATTTTAAATGACAGACAAGAGGACAGTAATGATGGGTTTATAGCTTCAGTGTTATTGTAAGATAGCAAAGGAGGTCTTAATTGTGTCATAAAAGTGCGTCCAGAAAATTACTACAGAAATCACTGTACTTCGGCATGTAGCAGGAAAAATGTAAAAAACTATTTCTTTAAGCTACTGACTTGAAAAAAGCATACTAAGTATGTTTATGTGTGTTGTTTACTATATGAAATTCTTGTTATATCGATTTTTTCAGATTTGATTACATTTCTCCTTTAAACCTCTGTTACCTTAATAAAAACCACACAAGATAAACAAGAGAACAGTGTTAAATCAGACAAACAACTTTGCAAAGGGGAAGGCTTTTTAATGTCCTTTGAAACTTAGTTTGGTCTCAAATACATTGTCCAGCACAATTCCGAATTGTACTGGACATGACAAGCTATTTAAACAAGAAGCAGGTGGAGTTTGACAAGCTCTGACGTCTTACAGATAAAACAAACAAGTCATGGTTCTGATCAAACAAGAACATCTAATCCAAACATTGTCAAGGCTAGAAGACTGTCTTTTCTGTATCAAGGAGAAAAGCAAACAACATGTTTGTACTATCAAATATAAGTGTTTAAAGGGAACAGAGAATATTTGATATAAGTGAGCTGGGTTATAATTATTGGGTCAGAGTAATTAGTTTTAGATGATAAATATTGAACATCTCCATCATTTCATCCTCTTTATCATATATAAACTGATCATTATCAATCAGGTGAGCGGTGCGGAAAACAACCTCTGAGGCCGAATTTCTAATTAGAGGCAAAAAACTCACACCACCGTCCCGTGCCCCCACAGTAACGCCCTAACAGCGCAGGGTCACCTTTTTAGGATGGTTTGAGAGATTATAAAGTTTTGGAGAACTCTGTTTGTCATATTTCATGACTTATTTCAATGTTTGAGAGAAATAAAGATTTTGAGGAGAATTTTGCAATGAGTATGGTCTCATTTCATGGCTTATGTCAAAGTTTTAAAAGGAATAATATATCTAGCATGAATTAGTCTATTTACCCACAAAAACCAAGTTTTTCCAAAGAAATAGAACTTTTGAGAAGAAACATATATATATAAAGGAACTAATCTATTTGTGTTAAACAAATAAAAGAAATAAGCTATTTAATTTGTTTTAAAATAAAAAGAACCAATCTAATTTGTTTTAACCAAAGAACCAATCTAATTTGTTTTAACCAAAAAAGAACCAATCTAATTTGTCGTGTTAAACAATTAAATGGAACTTATACACTTTCAAAGATGTGGGAAATAATTCTCAAACACACAACAAAATAGCCCTTTATGGGCACAAAAATAAAATAAGTTTGAAACTTCTTTGATATCAACTATTGCCCAGGAAAGTAAAAACAACCGGTTTGAACTTAAAAAATGAAATAGATCAACCATTCTTCTTCACAGCATCCATCTTTTTCTGGTGTGGGAGGGTAAGTTCAGTGTCTTTCCTGGGGAGGGAGTGTCCCGTTTTCAGAACACGTTCTTTCTGTTCCTTGGGGATTTGTTTGTGGCAGAAATTGTTGGGCACAAGTCCATTTCATCTGGGGGGGAGAAGAGTTTTTGTGTGTGGAATAAGTCCAGTTTTTCTGCGGGAAAGCTTTTGCTTACGAGATCAGTCCAGTTCTGCTTGGGGGAAAGCTTCTGTCTGTGGAATAAGTTCATGTCATTCTGGGGGAGAGCTTTTGTTCAAGTCTTTTTCTTCTGTGAGTTTCTGTGCGGGTCTTTTTCTTCTTGGGGAGAGCTTTTTGTGCGGGTCTTTTTCTTCTTGGGGAGAGCTTTTTGTGCGCCCTGTGGGCGGAGGGCATCAGGCAGTTTGATGGGCATCATTCACGTCTTCAGACAACGGTTTCATGTAATCTTGTCTTGTCCAGCTGCCTGTTCCTGGGTGTTTAGTCCATTCAGGCATGAATTGCGGGCACAGTAGCAGGTCGCAAACCTGAATTGTGTGTGGCACAAGGTAGTCAAGCCACATGTCCTGACAAAGTGGGGAGCTTTGCTCTGACCAGATCCATCTCAAAATCTGGCTCAGCGATTGTTCCAAACTTCTTTTTCAGGGGAGCACCGGTCACTCAGATGTAACAGCTGCTGCTTTTTCTCTCGAGAAGATGACGTGTCCTTTCCTCCACCTGTTGGGGTCCCGTTCACCCTCGTTTTCAGCCGTCCCTAGCAGGACCTCGAGTCAAGGCGGGATTCACTGGCATCACTGGCAACTCCCCCTGAAGGAGTTCCGGAAACCTGTAGTCTTTTTAGAGGAGAACTGGACACCAAAAAACTTGCAAATTGTCAAATAAAACTAAGGCCTTTGGATCCCATGAGCCATTTGTGGTCTGGGGGAAGGTCAAACTGTGGGTTTGCCAATTGTTGGTAACTCCTTAGTGAGTCAAATCTGTTAACTTAAACTAAATTCTGTAATTGGCTATAATAATAATCGTTTCTTTAAACTTAAAATAAAATTCCATTCTTATTATCTAAAACATTTGTATTTAATGGCAAAAAACAACACAACAACAAATGATTTCATTCTTCAGTGAAAATGAGTAATCACTCACTTTGATTTGAGGTTAGTTTTCAATTAGTAAGTTATTCTTAATTAGCATGATCATCAAAGTGAGTAGCAGGAGACGGAGACGTTTTATACTCACCTAAAATACTTTACCTTTTTCATAGTCTGTAGAAAAAGTCTAAACATACATGCAGACATAGACAGACATATACGTACAGACAGACATACAGCCATAAACATATATATATATATATATATATACATATAAACATGTGGTTCATGTG
>JBBPBX010034778.1:0-32416 GCA_038048925.1 Garcialebias charrua
CATTCTTATCATAAGAAACAACTCAAACAACAGTCCCTAAAGTCATCCACTCAATTTTTAAGCCGTTATTAACATTGTGATGCAACTGAGGGAGGGAGATTTGAAGTGTCGGAAAGTGTGTTGTAGATTACATCTGTGCGCACAATTTCTTAGATTGCCAGGACAAATATGTGGTTGTGTTGCTGAAAGTGTGAATGATCGTGCACACGTCCATTTGAGCCCATATGGACTCTGTGTGTGTGTGTTTCTAACAGCACTATACGGCTGGTGGTGGTAATCGAGCTCACTAATTACTTCCTGAGCTGAGAGAGTTGTCAGAGAGAGGAGGAGCTGCCACAGATGGTGAGAGACCCACACTGACGCCAGGATATCCTGCTGCTTCATCATCAGAGTTGAGCATGTGTGTTTGTGTGAGACTGAGAATATGAGTGAAAGTTCAAGACCATGATTGTCTGAATTACCTGTACCTCTTCAAACCAGCAAACACATGCTACACCCTTAAAAAGTCCATACAATGAAAGCTAGAACATTCCTGACAAATACATGTCTGTGATCTATCAAATTAATACTGCAAACATGACTTGCAATACCTGCAAGACCGCCATGATCCAGATCCACAGAAACTATTTAACACCTACCCACTTCCAAGCACACTTCACCCAGCTCATTCCCTCTTCAGATAGAGTGTCTGTGTGCAAGTGGTGCATTGCAGGACTGCCCTTCCTTCCCTATCCACTACTTAGCTCTCTCTAGACAAAATGCTGCTGGCTGACTACTCACCACTGTGAGGATCCGTCAGTGCCGCTGACCTCGAGCAGGTCATAGTCGTCCTCCAGCTGAAAGTCAGAGAAAACCAGGGCAATGGTGTCTCCTGGCTCCGCCAGCACAGTCCAGGTGCAGTCAGCATTATTGTAGTACTCAGCTGGGTAATTGGGGGTGGTGATCAACCCACTTTGACCCCGCAGTGTCCCTCCACATCCATCATCAGCTGCAGGGAGAGCAAGGAAAAATCAAATTATGAAAGCCTTAATACAGATGAAACATTTACAGTGAAATGAATCCCTGGAAAATGTAAGGAAGAGATAATTAATGTATATAAAAGTGAAAAAAATAAAGAAAAAAAACAGGGATAACAAGATTAGTAAAAGGTTAATAAACACAAGCTGCACCTTAAATTATGCTAAAAGTTGACTTTTAGATTTCAAAGTGCAGCACTTATCTTAAGTTTCTCACTTTTGGGAGAAAGTTTCCAAACTACATTGCTGAGAGTACCATGGTGCCAACGGAAATGTGTTGCTAAGATAATCTCACTACTAACAGAACCACTAAATTAATAGGACCATGCTGCTGTAGATGTATTTCATTTTTCATTTTTGGTGCCTTGTTTCTTCTATTTTTACCATACCATACCATGCCAATGTATTTATAGAGCACTTAAAACAGCAACAAGGCCAACCAAAGTGCTGTACAATAGAAACAAACAAGCACAGCGGACAGGAAAATATAAAATAAGAATATAGATACAAATAGCAACATCAACTAACTAAAATGGCCAACAATGTATAGTACAGAGAGGATCAAAACAAGTCACACAGTGTTAAAGGCAAGATGACAGAAGTGGGTTTTCAAGCGAGACTTAAATACTGTGAATGTGGGGGCCTGCCTGACACTCAGTGGCAACTCATGCCAACGTCTTGGACCTGCAACTGAGAAAGCCTTGTCACCTCTGAGCTTACGGCGAGTTTCTGGGACTGAAAGAAGCATCTGATCTGCTGACCTCAGTGTGACATATGGCTGCAGAAGGTCAGGGAGATAGGGTGGAGCGGAACTGTTCAGAGATTTAAAAACATACATGAGTATTTTAAACTTGATCCGAAGATGAATGGGTAGCCAGTGCAGGGAGGCCAAAACTGGTGTGATGTGCTCTCTATGGCCTGTACCAGTTAAAAATTGGGCTGCAGCATTTTGGACCAGCTGTAGCCATGCAATGGAAGACTAATGCCTGGTCCCCACTGCACAACTCGAAACGCGCCTGCCGTCCCCTTTTGGCCGCTTGTCAGGGTCCCACCAAACCACTGAAGACCGTCTGATGACGTACACTAGGGGGTAGCAGGGAGGAGGGGTCTAGCTCGTCTTCCGGGTTCAGTTGTTGTGTTAACTGCACCTCGGACGGTCTTTGATGAGATTAAAACGTTTTTTTTTATGTTTGGGGTGATCTACACTGGAGAGAACAGCAGCCTGTCAGCAGCAACTGTAAAAATGCCACGTTTATTACCGGAGTTTGGTTCCAATTCATGGAGGGTCGATCCGGTAAGTTTAAAAAGTCCAAAAAAAGTCCCGTTGTGGTTGTGTAATCAGATAGCAGAGGCTCTCCCGACTGTTTGCCGGATGCGTCGAGCCTCCAGAGATCAACATTTGGGACGTCGGCGGCTCGACGGCTAGGTTGCTTTGGACGCGCGCGTGCCCGCGAAGGGAACTTCGGCTGCCGCCGCGCCGCTTCGATCACTCGAATCGCGCCGCTTCCCTGGTCGCCGTGACTCCACGCGTCTCCTCATAGACTTTGAATGTAAACCGGCCGCTTCAGCCGCCCGAAATCGGGGCAGTGGGTACCAGGCATGACTGATTCCAAACAGAAGTGAATTGCAGTACGGTAATCGAGCCTCTATGTTATGAAAGCATGGATTACTGTCTCAAGGTTATCTTTGGTTAGTATGGGCTTCAGCTTAGACAGCCGCCCCAGCTAAAAAAAAAAAAACAGGATTTAACAATCATGTTTATGTGACTGTTAAGTTTCAGGGAAGGGTCCATTATCACCCCCAGATTAGTGACCCTTTGTTTCTCTGGCGGGGCAAGAGAGAGAAGGTCAATGTCGTGGTTCATGAATGAGCCATTGGGATGGAACAACATGACTTCAGACTTCTTCTCATTGAAACTTAAGAAGTTTGAAGCCATCCAATCATGGATGTCGGCCAGGCAGTCAAGAAGGGGTTGAATAGAGCGTGAGCCTCTGTGCCTCAGTGGGAAGTAAATTTGACAATCATCGGTGTAGAAATGAAAGGCTATTTTGTGTTTGCGGAAAATAGCACCTAGTGGCAACAGGTATAACGGAAAGAGAAGGGGACCGAGGATGGACCCCTGTGGTACCACCCACTGAAGTGCTGTAGATGCTGAACTGAAATTGTTGATATTGACACAAAAGGTTCTGTCCGAGAGGTAGGACTCAAACCATTTGAGGGTAGACCCTGTGATTCCCACCCACTGCTCCAGCAGATGGTGTCAAAAATAGATGTACGGTCCAATAAGACAAGCAGCACAGAATCACCTACGTCTGCGGCTTTGAAAATGTAATTAAAAACCTTCAGTAGAACAGTTTCAGTTCTATGGAGAGATTTGAACCCTGATTGGAACAACTCTATTTTTGTTGCATGTTTTTAATAAAAACAGAAGGCAGTTTGTACAAATAGACAATACACGATCAAACCTTTGCAAAATTACTTGTGGAGTCCCACAAGGCTCAATAATTGGACCTAAGCTTTTTATTTTGTATATAAATGATCTGGTGAAGGTGTCTGCATATCTGCGGTGTGTTCTTTTTGCTGATGATACCACCTTCTTTTGTTTTGGTAGTGATTTGAAGCAAATGATTGACTTGCTAAAAAATGAGATTGTTAAATTACAAACTTGGTTTGGATTAAACAAGTTATCATTAAACTTAGACAAAACTAATTATATGTTATTTAGTAATAAAAAAAACTGATAATTTTTCTATCACAATTGATGGTGTCGAGCTACGTAGAGTACATGAGGTGAAATTCTTGGGTGTAATTATTGATGACAAGATGTCATGGAAACAGCATATAAATTCTGTTAAAATTAAATTATCTAAATCTATTGCTGTGTTGTATAAACTAAAAGACTTGTTGAATGATAGGGCTCTTTATTTACTGTATAATTCAATCTTTGTTCCACATTTAATTTACTGTCTGGAGGTTTGGGGGAAAGCTTGTAAAACTATAACAAACTCTATTTTTATCTTACAGAAGAGAGCTGTGAGAATTATTTCTAGAAAACCTTATTGTCATCCCTCAAATATATTATTTAAACAACTGAAAGTACTGAAGTTTTATGATTTGGTGGACTATAATATTTTGTTAGTAATGTATAGGGCTCATAAGAATATGCTACCCTCAAATATTCAAATGTGTTTCATTAAGAGAGAAAGCTGTTACAGTTTAAAGGGAACTGAAATTTTTATAAAGCCAAGGTATAGGACCAGTTTAAAGGGACGGTTTATTTCAAATATGGGAATCGAATTATGGAATGTTTTGGAAATTGATGCTAAAGATGTTGACTCTATGATTAAATTAAAAAAAATATTAAATCTAAATTGTTCACAAAATACTAAAGATGGATGAACAAAATACTAAAGTTTTAGTTAAGCGTCTAACATACTAATTATTGTTGATTGTGAAAATTACTCTTTTCAACTGTTATTTCTATAATGATTATGTTTTGAATTGATTGTTTGAAATTGTTTTGTTTTTGAAAAAAAGGGGCAGAAATAATAAGAATTCTTCTTCTTTCTGCCACCTTTCATTTCATGTATTCTTTTTTTCACATATTTATGAAAAGTTTTTTTCTTTTTTATGTTTCAATGTAAAATGAATAAATTAAAAAAATAAATAATAATAAAAAATAAATCCCGTTTATGTTCGGTTTGGGGCTCTGAGCCAGACTCTACTCACATTAGCTTGTGAACTTTAGCCAAACAGAACCTATGAAAATTTTGCTCCTGTTGTTTGGTGTATTGTTTTGCACTATTAGTGACTATCGTATATCTTAGATCTTTTAGCGCACTGTTGGGTGTTTGTTTAGTGTGTATCTTAGTTTATATTGTAGATCCTTATGTACTTTCTTTTTCCACTTCATATTTTGGGTATTGTTTGATGTAATTGGGACCCTGTGTACACAATTTCGTTCCACCTCATGCACCACATGTGATGCAAATGACAATAAAGCATCCTTGAATTCATGCAGGAACAAAAAGAGAAAGCAAAATGAACTGATAATGTATAACATAACGTTTTTAAAATAAAAATGTACAGGACAGTTACAATATAAGACTCATGCTTCAGTCTTAAGAATACAATTAGTTGTTCAATTTGTATTAGTTGCATAACCTGCATATGTGAAAACAAATGATAAAAACAGATCAATAACTGAGAATATTACACATTACAGACTATTCTTTCTACAACAGCATTTTTTAGTGTAGAACAAAATTGTATTCACAAGCAAAATAAGTTATTTGAGTTTGCACTCCAACACTTTACTAATAATTTTCTTCAGGCAAGCGGACAGCTTTTTTGGGTTCCTGATTGACATTTCCTGTGAACTCCCAGCTGTTCAATATGTGATGTCTTGGAAGCTTGGCTTTTTAGATTGTAGGTGGGGTCAGTGTCTGATATTTCACCTCCTCTGATTAAAAAATCCATTATCCTGCTTTCCAGCCCAGCAGTACTAAAACTAATTAAAAGCTGTGAACTATTTATGTTTACTAAGACAAATGTCTTCAAAGAACCTGACAGGCGACTGTATTATAATGCAAATTCTTGTATAAATTGAGACTTTACCAGGGGCTAATGAGGGTGGAGGAAGGTGTGGGTGTTTCACGTTTCCCACCCACATTTTGATATGTTGGGTATGGGGAGTTGAACCAGTGACCTTTGGATCACATGCCCACCTTTTCTACCTCTGTTCTACCATTCCCGCTAAAATGCAACGATAATGCTGAGTGCAAATGGACTTTTTAGAAACTTTAAGGTGAGATTAATTAGTCAATGATAAGAAAAGCAAAAGAGAAAAACATAGATAAAGCAGTTGCTGAATGCTAATAACAAAATTGTTGATTTAAATATGGGAGACCACAGCAAAATATCAAGCCAGTAAAACAGTAGTTCAAAGTTAAAACCAACATCTAAAGGTTAAAAAAAGGAAGAAAAAAAAACAAGAAAACCTAAAAAGCCAAAATGGCCAAATGTAATGTTACACAATTGTATGTATTTTAAAACTAAGATTTGAAAAACAGTATCTAACAGCTAAAAACAATAGTTAGCGTATTTGCGGCCACAAACGTTGCACCGCCGTGTACATCACATCAGTCCAAATACTGTATGTCTATCCATCCATCCATCCATTTTCTTCCGCTTATCCGGGGTCGGGTCGCGGGGGTAGCAGCCTAAGTAGGGAGGCCCAGACTTCCCTCTCCCCAGCCACTTGGAGCAGCTCCTCTGGGGGAATCCCAAGGCGTTCCCAGGCCAGCCGAGAAACATAGTCCCTCCAGCGTGTCCTGGGTCTTCCTCTGGGTCTCCTCCCGGTGGGACATGCCCGGAACACCTCACCAGGGAGGCGTCCAGGAGGCATCCTAACCAGATGCCCGAGCCACCTCAACTGGCTCCTCTCGATGTGGAGAAGCAGCGGCTCTACTCCGAGTCCCTCCCGGATGACTGAGCTTCTCACCCTATCTCTAAGGGAGAGTCCAGACACCCTGCGGAGAAAACTCATTTCAGCCGCTTGTATCCGAGATCTTGTTCTTTCGGTCACAACCCAAAGCTCATGACCATAGATGAGGGTGGGAACGTAGATCGATCGGTAAATTGAGAGCTTTGCCTTTTGACTCAGCTCTCTCTTCACCACGACAGACCGGTACAGCGCCCGCTTCACTGCGGACGCTGCACCTATCCGCCTATCGATCTCACGCTCCAGTTTTCCCTCATTCGTGAACAAGACCCCGAGATACTTAAACCAGAGGCTTTTCTCTAAACCTAACCACGTTGCTAAAGACGGAGCCTGCTGTCATCGATTGTAACGGTGACAACGTACCTTTAAACCTTCTAGGACGTACAGGATGGGCAATCTGACCGCTACGTATGGGGATGATAATAAATTATAAGAGCCATTTTATGGTTGATAACATCTGAAGCGGGTGATACAAATAGATTTTAAACCATAAAACAAACTTAATGACAATAACTACTGGATGTCTGGCCCCTGAGCTTTTGGCTGTCAGTGACTGTGGCCCCTGAGACATTTAGTTGACTGTCCCTGCTCTAGGGGGTGACACAGAATAAGAGTTGCCACTGGGGCATCTTGCCACCCCAGTAGTAGGCTATAAAATACATTTCTGTACATTTTGTACAGTGTTGACATCTTCACATTTAGAACTGACACACATCCCTTTTTAATTTCTAAATGTTTTTTGCCAACTGAGGGAATTTCACCATTTTCAAACCTCACTTTCCTTAGACAAGTAATGGGCTACTGGTTTTCTTCTACCTGCACAGCAGCAGTTGGTAAAGTTGATGTGAGGTTTAGAGTGAAGGGTCTTGGTTAGGTTCAGGCACAAGGGTAAGGAGGTTAAGTTTAGGGTTGGTCCTCTGGGTCAGGTGTAAGGTTAGGTTTAGAAAAAGGGTTACTGTATATAAGTTTAAAAAAAAGACACTTCCTGGTTCACCCCAGTGAGACGCTGTCTATTATCAGTGATAATAATGAAAATAACGCACCTTTAAACCTACTAGGAGGTAGGTGGAACAGTCTCACCACTACATATGGGGATGATAACAACTAATAACGGCCATTTAATGGACTGATAACATCTGAAGCCGCTCTGTCATGTGACCTGGCAGTGCCTTGTCATCTTCAGATGAGCTGGATGTGGAACGAGATGTTTGGGCCTCGATGCTCAAGGTGCTGCCCTACAACTCCTGCACGAGTCTAAGATGATGATGGATGGACAATCTTTACTGTATTGTTCACTACACTTAATTATACACAAAACTGTTTCATCTCAAATGCATTAAAATCCAGATTTTGCACTTTAGCCACCGTTAAATAAAATTCTAAACCCAACATGTTTCCCATCAACACAATGAGCTCAATGAGCTCTACAGCAAAAAGTGTTCAGGAACAGCTTGAGGGGCAAAACAAAATCACACACCAGAACTCTCTGTTTCAACTAAAATAAAAGAAAAATAATGCAATTTGGATGATTTTGTCATTTATTTTTGCCCAGCAACAAATGTTCATTCTGAAAGACTTGTTATAATTTCTAACATCTGCCGCTGTAAATGTTGCCGTGGGTGTTTTAATAAAGTAGTAGACATGTATTATTCATACATTTCATTGTGCTGTAACTGAGAGGAAGAAGCTGCAGTTTTATCATTTAACACTTCTCACCAACAGCAGGCTGCAGTTTCATGATCAGTTTGTATGTTTGCTTTAGTGCAGAGCCAAAAGGATGCACATGTCCGAGCATGCAACTTTCAGTCCTGCTACTTTCACACCATTTCTTTGATCCAAAAGTGGTAGTATGCCCAAAAAAAGAGAGTGAAAAGGAACACAGCCCACCAGCAAAAGATAAAATACAGTAGCTGTTGCTGCCAAGTAAAAGGAATTTATGCAATGAAGGCTTCAACTGGTTTTATAAAGATGAAATTCCATTTAATAAATTTGTAAGGCATCAATAATTGGATTGACTCATTATAAAGGAAACTTTTTTTATATTCACAACAAACCTGCTTTTCTATTTAGTTTGTATTTACTGGAGGGACTAAATCACTTGGAAGTCAATACAAAACGGACAAATCGTTGAATGCATTTTCATTCCGAAGTTCAAATTTACAATAATTTCTGGCACAATGTTCTATTGGACTTTTTTTGTTGTTGTTATTTAATATCTTTAAAGGAGATGTCACATAAGTTGGAACTTGTTCTGTCACACTATAGGACTTTTTGTTTGAGCAAGATATTTTCAGCATTCTTTAGTTTATTGTCATACACACACGTTTCACCCTTTTGATTACCGGTACCAAGGGACACACGTTGGTGTTATAGTCCTCCACCACAGTGAAAGGAGGGTTAGATGTTTGCCTGCCTGTGTGTGTCTATTTAAGTGACTGCTACCAAAATGTCCCATGAACCACTCAACAAGTGTCTAAAAGTATTCAGTGGATGTACATCTACCAGTCAGTAACTTTAGGAGTCAAACTATCACTTTTTTAATGAACAAGATACCCATTGATCTTATCTAAGACACGAGAGAACAAATAGCTGAGCAAAGGTGTTTTATATATAATGTTGAATCACTGGGACACTGCACGGAGCTGCAGGAGAGGAGATAGTGTCAGTATGGTTTCTTGATGTACAGTATTATTGTCCAGAAAGACGATCAGTTGTTCTTACTGGTTTCTTCTTTCTTTCACAGGTCGGAGGGTAGATGACTAAAACATTCCAGGGCATAGAAGCAGACCAAGGAGACCAGGTAAGAGATGTAAGGATTGAGAGAGGCAGAGCGTAGCTTAAGGCTGTAAATATGTTTTTTCATTCAACCTTTATTTAGTCAGGTTAATCCCATTGAGCCTCGAGGACTCATTTACAAGAGAGACCTGTCTACAAACTAAAGAATGATGACAACAGCAACAGTAGATTTTCCTTGAACAATCAACAATAGACAAACATAAGAGAGAAATACAGATTTTTTTAACAAGTTAAGAAAAATATATCAAAGTAGCAAAACAGACAGATTATAAGGTAGATGTAGAAAATCAAAAACAGGAACATGTCTGCATTGGGTTTCTATTTTGGTTTGGTGATCTTGTGAAGGATGCTGTAGGTGGCAGTTCCAAGAGAAGGAAGACCAAGAGTTGTCTTGAAGGTTAACCAGGGAGTGAAGGACTGTACATCAGGAGCTCAAAGTGATCTTTGATAATAAAGATCTCCACAAGGGCCAGACACAGTTCAAGGAATTGGAAAATATTTCAGCAAACTGTAGAAGATCCAACCAGCTGTAAGCATCAAATCTCATGAGCAAAATGGATATAGATGTAATATAAATAATATAATATATAGATATAATTAAATGGCTCCACCCGGCCCAGGGGCGGCACCAGGGGGGCGCTAGAGCACCCCCTGAAAAAGACATAGCACCCCCGTCGCACCCCCAAGAAAATATCACATTAATTTATTTTTCATCAAAGTTAATATTCTTTAATATGTGGTTGTTGTGATATTTTCCTCACAAAACGCAACTAATTAGCCAAGATGGCCGCGCTCAGACCAGTAGCAGCTTCATGGGCTTCCAGAACATCCCCAGTTTTTAGTAGTTTTAATAGTGTTTTTGTACCTGACTCTGCGCGTTTTTTGCGGGTGAATTATAGCCGAACTGAGCTGTTGAGAATTGGAGCGGATTTACCACAAGGCACAGCTGAAATCAGCAACGAACTCAAATCAGAACTCGGAAGATTGGATCTGCTTAGATCATCTTTCTGGAAGCAGATGCGCGGAGGAAAGAAGAGAAAGCGATGCTCTCGAGGGAAAAAGCGTGGCTGTCGAGCAGGAATCATGACGAGACTACGAGCAGACGCTAAAACCGGTAAACCCCCGATGCCGGCTTTATTTCTGTCTAACGTGCGTTCGCTCGACAACAAGATGGACCTGCTTCGTCTGAGAGTAACAACGTCGGAGGAGATGAGGAGATGTTCGGTGCTTTGTCTCACGGAAACATGGATCAATGAAGACACTCCTGACTCTGTTTACGAGTTGGATAATAAACTATTTTTCAGAACGGACCGGTGCATCGAGACTACGGGGAAAACGCGAGGTGGGGGCGTCTGCATTTACGTTAACAAAGACTGGTGCACGAACTGTGCCGTTATCAGCAGGATCTGCTCAGCTGCTGTGGAGCTTTTAACAATAAGATGTAGGCCACATTACCTCCCCCGCGACTATTCAGCGATAATAATAAGCAATGTTTACATACCCCCCGATGCTAATGCTAAAGTCGCCCAGGAAGAAATTCATGAGTTACTCACCTCGCTGCAGTGTAAATATCCTGAGGGGTTTTTCATTGTTTCCGGGGACTTCAATCACGTGGATTTACGTGCCATCCTTCCAACCTTCAATCAGCACGTTTTCACAGAAACACGAGGAAATAAGACATTAGACCAGGTCTACACGAATGTGAAGGGGGCGTACACGGCGAAGCCACGCCCACCGATCGGGGCTTCCGACCATCGCTCCCTGCTATTGGTCCCTAGACAGCTACCCCCACTCAGACGTGCGATGCCAGAACAAAGAGTGATAACATCGTGGCGCCAAGATAGTTCCCCCATGCTAAGAGACTGCTTTGAAAACACAAACTGGTCTGTCTTCAAAGAGGCAGCTACGAATGGAAATTCAATTGACCTGGAGCTTTATGCTTCCTCTGTCCTGGGTTACATCAGTACATGTGCTGAAAATGTATCCATAAGAAAGTGTGTTAAATTTTACCCCAATCAAAAACCCTGGCTAAATAAGGATGTCCGCACCCTGCTGGCAGCCAGGGACACTGCATTCAAGTCTAAAGATACTGAGGAGTTGAGAAAGTGCAGGAGAGAACTGGATGATGGCATAAAGAAGGCCAAAGCCGCGTATGCACAGAGGATCGAGGGACAGTTCACCTCACATGATCCAAGGAGCATGTGGCAGGGCATCAAATGCTTAACAGACTACAAGGGCAAAAGCAAACAATGCCCCAGGGACCCATCCCTGCCTGATGCCCTCAATAAGTTTTATGCACGTTTTGATGATCCAAACAGACCAACTAGCACCAGACTCACCTCATCACCAGACGAGGAGCACCTCAAAGTGACCGCAGCAGAAGTGAGAGGCAGTCTCAGAAGGATCAACCCTCATAAAGCTACGGGTCCAGACAACATCCCAGGGAAAGTTCTGAAGGAATGTGCGGACCAGCTCTGTGAGGTGCTGGCTGACATCTTCACCACCTCACTTGCACTGGAGTCAGTTCCCACCTGCCTGAAGACCGCCACCATCATCCCAGTCCCAAAAAGCTCCACAGTGACTGGTCTGAATGACTATAGACCGGTGGCCCTCACCCCGATAGTCGCTAAATGTTTTGAGAAACTGGTCATGTCCCACATCAAGACAGCCGTCAACATCAACGAGGACCCTCATCAATATGCATATCGTGAGAACCGATCAACAGAGGACGCCATCTCCTCCGTGGTCCACACTGCTCTCACCCACCTGGATCAGAAGGACTCATACGTGCGTCTGCTCTTTGTGGACTTCACATCTGCCTTCAACACCATGATCCCCCAAACTCTGATAGACAAACTATCCACACTTGGACTAAGCCCCTCTATTTGTAACTGGGTCTTAGACTTCTTAACAGACAGACCACAGTCCGTGAAGATCCACAACTTCTCCTCCTCCACCATCACCCTCAGCACTGGCTCTCCTCAGGGATGTGTGCTGAGCCCTCTTCTGTTCACTCTGCTCACATATGATTGTATAGCCACACATCCAGGCTGTCATATTGTTAAGTTTGCAGATGATACAGCTGTGGTGGGATGCATCACAGATAATGATGAATCCAGCTACAGACAGGAGGTGGAACATCTGGAGAGCTGGTGCAAAGAGAACAACCTTCACATGAATGTGAAGAAGACGAAGGAGATGATTGTGGACTTCAGAAGGAACAAACACACCCACACCCCACTGTATATAGGTGGATCTGCGGTGGAGGTGGTCTCCAGCTACAAATACCTGGGTGTACACTTGAATGATAACCTCAGCTGGAGCAATAACACCACCAGCCTGATCAAGAAAGGTCATCAGAGACTCTACTTCCTCAGACGGCTGAGACGAGCCGGTCTGAGAAGCCCAGTCCTCACCTCGTTCTACAGGTGTGCAGTGGAGAGCGTCCTGTGCTCCAGCATCAACGTGTGGCATGGAGGCTGCACAGTTGCAGAGAGAAAAGCTCTGCAGAGAGTGGTGAAGGCTGCACAGAAGTCTGTGGGAGTCAGTCTCCCCACCATCACAGACATTTACACCTCCAGATGCAGAAAAAGAGCCACCTGCATCATGAAAGACCTCACTCACCCAGCACACTCACTCTTTGCACCACTCCCCTCGGGACGGAGGTTGAGGAGCATCAAATGTAGAACCACTAGACTGAGAAACAGCTTCTACCCTGAGGCTGTCAGACTCATGAATAAATAAATAATAAGAATAAACACTGCAAAATGTCACATCATACTGATACTGATCTGTTTCTTGTTGCTGCGTTCATCTGTGACCATCTGCTCATGTTCGTGCTGCTGTTTATAATGATGTTTTTCTACTACATTAGGGCTTAGTGTATTACTAGCTGATGTGATGTCTCTCTTAGTTAATCCTAGATGTTATTATTGTTTTTCTCTTGCATTTGTTGTTGGATGTAACTGGGACCCTGTGTACATAATCTCGTTTTCAACACATGTACTACATGCGGTGCAAATGACAATAAATTCTCTCTGACTCTGACTCTGACTCTGACTCTGACTAATTAAAATAAATAAATGATTAAATTGAGTTTTTTTTTTTAAATCTGTTCTCACAACAGGAAATGAACCTCCGAACTGGAAGTGAAGATTCAAGTTACTGAAAGTTTTGATAAATATTTGAAAAGTGCCCAAAATGCAAAAATGGACAGTTTTCTATTCCCCAAACTGTCTAGAATGGAATCAGAGGAGGATTTTTTTAAAGAGACTGCAGCAACAAATAAAGAATAATTTGGAAGAAGGATCAAGCTGCCATCCTTCCACATCTATGAGAAGCTGCTGGACCGCTGGAGGATGGAGCAGCACGTTCAGCTTCCTCTGGGCAGATGTTTCCAGTGAGTCCTCTTCATGGTCTGTCCTGGTCTGATCCACCAGCAGAACCCCAGAAAGACGAGTGACCTGGTGCTCGCAACACTGACCCGGTAAGGAGCAGAACCTGGTCACATCATGCAACTCTTGGTCTGGTTGTGACGTTTTTATGGTATTTTTTTTAGTTGATAGTTTTATGCTTGTTTGTGTTAGTGTACAGCACTTTGGCCAACTGTGTTGTTTTAAAGTGCTTTATAAAGAAAGTTGTATTGTATTGTATTGTATTATACCCTGATGCTGCTCAATAATCCAGGTAGAAACATCTGAAAAAAAGCTAAGTCTGGTCCTCTGGACATTCAAAAAACAAAACATAACAAAGCAAAAAAATTGTAGAATAGCAAACAACCATCAGGGTGCTTATGATCCATCGTTAGGCTGATGGCCCTCCTTGATCATGTGAGCAGCTGGTTTCAGGCTGTCATCAGCCAACTGGTTGTGTAACACTGTGAGAGGGTGCTATTTATAAGACTGAGCTGAATACAGCACCTCAGACTGAGGAAGTCTTTCGGACGAAAGACGAAACGTTTCTACTTTTTTTTGTTTTTTGCTTTGTTTTGTTTTGTTTTTTGAATGTCCAGAGGACCAGACTTAGATTTTTTAGATGCATTGTATTGTATTGTATTGTATTTTTAGCTGATACAACTTGGTAAATCATGGCTTGCAGTGATGATAAATAACTTTATATGATCACATTAAATAACTTATTTCAACCAAATCCAAAGTAACTATTTATTAAAATAGTCAAACTTTGTCTAAATTCCTGCGCATATAAAACTGAAATAATTCCTGCTCAAATAGTCAATTTAGCCTTTAAATAAGATAATTGACCCTTGATTGATTCATTGTTATCGTTTGTTTATATTTGTTGTTGATTTTAGTTTGATTATTTTTGTAATAAAACTTCAAAGACAACTTAGTTCTCTTCATTCAGATGAATATTCATGTGTTATGACATAAAACTCCCTGTAATGGACTGATTCAGTGACTGATTCTGATCATTAAAGGGTTAATAAGTTGTTGTTGGTCAGTAAACTGATCAGCTGGTGTCAAACTTTGACGAATGAAAAATAAAACAAATGTTGTGGAGTTGAGATGGAAAAGGTGTCACTCCTCTTCCTCCATCTCACCCTTTGTTATCGCAACAAGATTCTACGCTGAGGCTGTTGGACTCATTTTTCATTCATTCAACCTTTATTTAAACAGATAAGTCACATTGAGCCTAGAAGACTCATTTACAAGTGAGATCTGTTGGACAGACAAAAAGTAATGAAATTAGACACGTTAGGAAATGGAGGCAAAAAAAATCCTATTAAAATCTTTCTTCATGCCTGAGAAAAAAATTATAATATTCAAAAACACCTCGCACAAATAAGCACATAGTGACGTAGACAGTCTGCAGAGGGAGGGAGACACCGAGAACGATGAGCAATGTTCATAGAAGCTCTCAAGGTCACTGTAAGAGTTCTGATAAGGATGGAACAATCAACAGCTCCTCCGATGAGATCCATACACATTCTCGAGGATGTCGGGGAATGGCCACGTCAACGCTAATGAGGATCCAAGAGTCCTGAAATGATGACAGAATGTTTATTCAGCTGGTTCACTCTGGTTGACGGTGGAGTTCCCAGATGGGCGGGGCTTGAGCATCAGATTACATGTCCTCCAGGCGTATTCAGATAAGGTGGCCTTGAAGGCCAGCCGGGGAACCAGATTAGATATCACACAGTTGTTTTGAGTACAGACAGAACATAATGACATCTGCCTTGAGTCTGTGTTGGTCCAAAAAGATTCTGAAAATGTCCAAATTATTTGGCCACACACCGATGGAACGTACCTGTGTAAAAATCCCCTGATCCATTCTGCCCGAGGCAACTGAGTGTGGGTACACAGGCAAGAACCAAGCCATCACAAAGGCAAGCAGTGTGGTCGGGTCTCAATGTGCTGCAGACGAACTTCCTTAAATTTTAGATAAAACCAGCAACCAGCTGAATCCAAAAAGAAGGAACCAGTTTTCATAAATCCAATTAAATATGCGTCCTTTAGATCCACAGATGACAGCAGAGATAGACACATCATCAAGTCTTCAAGTGGATGAGATATCCAGATGTGTGCAGCCAACAGGACAATCGGCTCGCCTACAGCCTGTCTTCTTGTTGAAGAAATGTTATCAGTTGTGTTGAGGGACCAACTGACCAAATTGAAGTCCATCGTTTTGTTTTTTTGTTCGGAAGATATGAACCCCTGGTCAGGATCATCACTGTGAAAAGATCACTGTGATGCCACTTGATTGTTGATCTGTGCTGCTGATCTCATGCTGCTGATCTCATGCTGCTGATCTCATGCTGCTGATCTCATGCTGCTGATCTCATGCTGCTGATCTCATGCTGCTGATCTCATGCTGCTGATCTCATGCTGCTGATCTCATGCTGCTGATCTCATGCTGCTGATCTATTTCATGTTGCTGTGTTCATTCGTCCTCATCTGCTCACACAGACTCATGTTCGTGCTGCTGTTGTTTGGCGTATTGTTTCGTACCATTAGTGCTGAGTGTATTCTTAGTTTAACATAATTCTTAGTTCATGTCTTGGATCTTATCACAGTTTTTATTTACAATTTGTATTTTTATTGGATGTAACTGGGACCCTGTGTATACAAGAAGTAGTGAAAAAATCAGATTCCACACAAACCCAGTTCAGATGTATCAAATTCAGTTCAGATCAAATCCAGAACATCAGATTCAGAGCTCACAGTGTTTTGTAGCTCATGTGTGTTTAAATGTTATGAAAGTTAGAATATAGCAGGGGTGTCAAACCCACTCACAAAAGGGGCCAAAATTAAAAACTTTTTCAAACTAAGGGTCAGTTTCAGAATCTACATCAGATCAAATCACATCCCCAACATGTTTTCTTGGTTGCAGGTTCCTCAACAAGAGTTTGCTTGGTCTCATTTGATGTTCTCTTCCTCTTTTGACATCATAATCAAAGATTATTGAAAAAATTCAAGTAAAAGAAGTATTTTGCATTTAAAATATAATCTTGGGGGCCAGATAAGATGTCAACAAGGGGCCACATTTGGCCCCCAGGCCTTGAGTTTGACATATGTGGAATATAACATTATTTTTAAGCGAAAAGCAGTCCTAGCAGTCATCATCTTGGTGATTTCAAAACGCATGTATCACAACTCATTTGCCTAAAAATTGTTTTTTTTTATCTGTTTCTTTAAATTCTTAAAGCTTTCTTTTTTCAGAAGCCTTTTATAATCATCCAAGCTTTAGTGACTGTTCAGTCACACTGAGAAGGAAGGAAGTGTCTTTATTTGATATCAGCAGGAGCTCTTAGGCTACATGATGCTTCATATCCCACACAAACATAATACTCCTGCTTTTACTCCTTTTTTAACGTCTGAATCCAAACATCAACGTGTCTGCACCGCTCATCCATTAGGAGATAAAAAGCCTAATGAACATGAATGGAACATCTGCACAGAGTCAAAGTGAGGAAGGGTTTTCATACGGATCAGATGTGATGTGGCTGTTTGTTGCGTCACACACTTACAGCCCATGCTTGCCTTTTCTTTGCCACATTGCAGAGTTATTCAGAGTTATTCATGATATATAGAAGGGATGTCACATGCATTTTCATATTCTGCTGCAGCTAAGTGCAACGAGCCTACAGACAGTGTCAAACTTTAAAATAACAGACGAGTGGAAACTGGTGTTTAAAAAGGGTCGGGCTGTTAAACTCCTGAACATACAAACACAAACGAGTCAGTCTGTTTTGTGGTCCCTTATAATTTATGTTACATTTTGTCTTTTAGCCTGTTTTTGAGTCAGACTGTTTAGGAGTGCCACCATGGCCGACTGACCCTAAGAACAATACAACGGTTATGTCAGAGTTACAGGTATTCACCTTTAATTTGGTTTGGTTGGAGCTGAGCATCAGCCACAAAACTTATTAAAAGTGTTTTTTTTTCTGTAAAACATATTGACGTTACCATAGTTGCCAAGTCCGCTTATTTCAAGCGGCATTGGGTCTGTTTTTTCCTGGAGTCGCTTTCAAATTTGATCAGCCGCTTGTGGCGGTTTTTTGGGCTTCTCGCGGACATTGAGTCGCTTATTTGTGCTTGTTTTTCAGTCGAGCAGTAATGCGAGTGGTAGGTAGTTTGTCACGCCCCCCTTCCACGTATGTTACGTCAAGGCGGATGTTACGTTCAGGTGCAGTTGGCGCAAGCGACAGAGCCGAACTCCTGAAGTTATTTTAAAGGTATTGTGACATCATTTTTGAACTTTGCATATAGTGACACAACATAAATATCTTGTATCATTCAACTATGTTAGTTTTTAGCAAACAAAATGATAAATTAATGAAAATTACTATCAAAGTGAGTTTAAAATTAAAAATTGTGTATCTTCACGGGACATCCGACTACACACGAATGCAACATTGTTCTTTATTCTTTGTCTCTGTTATTTATTCTTTGTCTAGACAAGACAACGCTAATATGAGCTCTAAGTGGGGTAGATATGGAAAAAATATAATAAAGATTGGGAGAAAGAGCGTGCGCTTCAAGACTGGATCCGACCACAGATGGGAGACTTTTAAACAGAGTTTTAAGAAATCAAAGTTTTTTTCCTGCCTGTATGCTGTTTTTTTTCTACCTGCTTCATTGAGCATCAGTACAGTACTGTATAAAGAAAGTTGATTTGTTGACTTTGCAGTTTAATTTTAATTTTATTTTTTAATTTGTACACATGACAAACCAAAACCAAAATGTATTTTTATTTTTTAGACTGAATACGTTCTTTAATGTATAATTTTGCTGGTTATATGTAATGCCATAATAAATATGTTTATACTGTTTAAAACAGCCTTTTTTTACACAATGGGATGGGTTGCCAGCTGGGCTTTTTTTTGAAAGAGCGAGTCGCTTGTTTGTGCTTGTTTTGAAGGAGCTGATCGCTATGGGGCCAAGATGGTCTAGTGGCAGGGGAATCGGACTTGGGATCCGAAGGACCCAGGTTCGAACCCCGGCCACGGCACACCTTGGGGTGTCTATGAATGCACATCTATTTCCCCAGCTCCCCAGGCGCTGACCACGGCTGCTCACTGCACCACCTGGTGGTGGTTGGGTTAAATGCAGAGACCAATTTCGTCTGTCAAGTATGGGAACATACACAGATGACAAAAATGTGATTTTTATTTTTATTTTTATTTTCTTTCGGTCTGGAGATCTGGCAACCCTGGACGTTACCTGTTTGAGTCAACACTGTCAGTGAAATACCACATGAACTACTGAATGCATATTATTTAAAGTTACTGGATGTACTTCTACAGCAGATTAACATATGGAGTCTTATTTTTAATACTTTCTGTCATGCTCACTGAGCCATCGTGTAGCACACTGGTGCACAGTGGTTAGCACTGCTGCGTCACAACAAGAAGGGTTCAATCCCTAGGTTGGACCTGGGGTCTTTTTGTGTGGAGCTCATGTTCTCCTCGTGTTTGTGCTTTAATTTTATTTTATTTTTTTAGATCTTTCAGTTCTCAGGCTCCTCTCTTGTGGAACCAACTTCCAGTTTGTGTCCATGAGGCTGACACATTGTCCAGTTTGAAGACTGGGATTAACACTTTACTTTTTCATAAATCCTATAGTTAGTGTTGGCTTGGGTTTCCTGAGCTGTCCCTTAGTTCTGCAGCTATAGACTTAGACTGCTGGAGGACAAACTGACCACACTTTTTCACTTTGCTACTGTCATTACTTACTCTGATCAACCTGACACGGGGCGGCCGTGGTGTAGTGGTAATGGCAGTCGACTCCTGATCAGAAGGTTGGAGGTTCGAATCCCGCATCCGCCCACCATGTGTCGTTGTGTCCCTGGGCAAGACACTTAACCCTGAGTTGCTCCCGGTAGGTCTGGATGGCGCCTTGCAAGGCAGGCTACCACTACCGGTGTATGAATGTCTGAATGAATGGGTGGATGGCTGGTATTGTAAAGCACTTTGGGGCTCCTCACAGGGGGCTGGAAAGCGCTATATAAATAAGCTCCATTTACCATTTACCATGATTTGTATTTGTAATTATTTTTTATATCCTAACTTGTGTTTTTATCTTTCAGGTTCACCTGGACCAAAACCTGGACCGACCATTCTGTGTTCATTTGTCTCTCCTTTCTGTCCTCTCAACCAGCCCGTTGAAGCAGATGTTCACTCGTCCTGACCCTGGTTCTGCTGGAGGTTTCTTCCTGTACAGGGACAGAAAGTCAGTCGGCTTTGAAAACAGACAACTCGATATGACAAAAACGAAGAATGGCCACAGAGGTGGACCTAACAGGACTGGAGGACCAGTCCAAGAAGAACGATCCAATTGAACTAACGCCCGAGCAAGCAGCGACAGCAGCGTCGGGAGAGCAGCCAAAAGTGGGGGAGCCAACCCAGCCAGAACCCGACACCAAAGGAGAGCCAAAGACAGAAATAAAGATGGAAATTATTCTGTATGGCCAAGGGTTCTATACCTGGGATCCACTTATTCAAACAAAGTACAGAAAAAGTCACATAAAGGTGAAGGATGAGACGTTAGAGACGCATCTAGTCAATGAAATGACAGAAAGCGGAATCTTCCACTGTCCTGGGCTAGTAGAGGGCCGTCAGATAGTGGTAATGAGGGGCCCAGAAAAAATGAAACATAAAACAAACATAAAAAAATGGTTACAATGGTGGCTTGAGCTACTTGAGACATTCGGAGGCTTGGACATAACAAAGTTACATAGTCCATCGATTGAGTATGACCCCCTAGTAAAGATGGTAGCTAGAACATCAGGGTTAGCATACTCCAATGTGAGCCCAGATGCGAAGGCAGCCAGAAAGTATGAGTACAAAGAAGAATTGGCCAGGATGGAGGCACATAAACAGAGAAGAAAACAAATATCTGGGCAGGTGAATGAACAAGAATCTATAACCGGATCCCCTAATGATATGGACGAAGAAACCGACAAAGATAAAGAAGAAGGGCCAACGTTCCAAGTCCTCCCATACGGTCATGGGTTTCAGACCTGGGATCCAGCTGTTCAGAAAATGGTTAGGGAGAGTAACCCAAAGGTGAATGAAGAAACTCTACATGAAGTATTGGAACACTTCATAAAAGCCAAGAAAGAGTTTTACTGCCTAAAGGAAAAGCAGGGCAGTCAAATGATAGTACTAAAAGATCCGGCAAAGATAAAAAGCAGGATCGATATTAAAGCATGGCTACGATGGTGGATAACACAGATCGAGGGAG
Organism: Garcialebias charrua; assembly: GCA_038048925.1. Classification (NCBI taxonomy): domain Eukaryota; kingdom Metazoa; phylum Chordata; class Actinopteri; order Cyprinodontiformes; family Rivulidae; genus Garcialebias; species Garcialebias charrua. Next base: position 21,021 of record JBBPBX010034778.1, read on the forward strand.
ACAGATGTGGAACTATAACTTCTATACTCAGTCCGTCAGTTGAATATGACTCCCTAGTAAAAATGGTAGCCAAAGAAATTGGGTTATGCAGGCAATTAGTAAGCTCTAATGTCAGAGCCACCCAAAAAATTGCAGAGTATAAAGGAGAACTAGCTAGATTGTGGCAATACAGGCAGATGATGAATGAGAAAAAACTTGATCAGGGTGATGAACAATGCTCGGGAATGAGTTCTGCAGGAGAATCAGGTGAAGAATCAGACCTAAGGAAAAAATGAAATCAATGTGCCTAAAACAGGACACATGCATCTCCCAAGTGAAAGTCAGAGACTAATAAAACCAGCCTCTTTTCAAAATCCCTATTCCTAAGGCTCTAGATCAGGACTAGGAAATCACACAGAACCAGCCTTTTATACAAACCTAGAGCTCAGGAGTGACACCCAGAACCTACGTAAATGGAAGGACTCTAAAAAATTGGATTCTGATCCAGATCTTGTTGTCGATGCACCAAGTTGCTGACACGACAGAGCTTGGAGAAGACGAGGCAGAAGAAGGAGGTACCCAGCTGACCCAGAGGGAACAAGCGATCCTTGAGGGAGAGCTCATTTTTCTCTTCTGACGAAGAGTAGAAAGAGCCCCCCCCCCCTCACTCAGCCCGGATCAGAAGCCAAACCTGGTCCCTCGTACCTGACTAGTTGTGGGCATGCAGAGACAAGCTTCACCAATGAAGGTGAGGTAATTGCTCCTGGCATTGCTTATGAGACCCCAGGGGCTCTGAACAGAAGTGATGCGAGTGAGACGTCTCTCCAATCCTGCCTATTCTGAAAACTTAAACCAGATTAGACTAACAGCGGATAAAATAGCTGATAGGAAGCCGAATTGCTTTTACAACCTAATTGCTCAAAGATGTAGGAGAATGCTTGAGTTTAGGGAGAAATACCTTTACTGGGTGAGGTTTTAGACATAAGGTAGTGAGGTCTGGGGCTTATTGGAAGTGAAGAAGAAAGAGAAGAAGGAACACTGCGTAGTTTCCCTTCCCCCAACTGGACCAGAAGAGGAACAACTTCTCAAGAGTCCCCTACCGAAGAAACTGCCTTATATCAAGATTGAGAATCCATCCAGCTGATTGTTCCTTATATTCTAAATATACTCAAGTTAATCCTTTGTATCGCTATGTTATAACACTGTTCCCTTGCAAATTATTCAATTAAAGCAAAGCAAAACATAAAATGCTCGACTCACACTTAATAATTTATATTCTTGGAAATGAGACTTTGGTTCAAACAGGTAACATCGAAGATGGGAGGTTTTAACAGGTTAAACTTTAATAATAATAATAATAATAATGAATTCAATTTATAACGCACTTTTCATTAATGAAAATCTCAAAGTGCTACACGGTGCAACAGAACTTAATAATTTATATTCTTGGAAATGAGACTTTGGTTCAAACAGGTAACATCGAAGATAGGAGGTTTTAACAGGTTAAACTTTAGCACAATGAGTAATTAAAGCAACACCCAAGGGTTCAACATCCTGAATTCTAAACAACCACCGGACCGAGTAACAATTGCAAAGCTCAACAGGAGAGGAATTACCGTTAATGTACAGTTTCCTTATGTTAAACCGCTCTAGTTCCCCGGCCGCTAAGGTAGGGCGAAGCATAAGGTGAGAAATTTGGGTGTGACGTGCAAATGAAGGTAGCTAGTTGTCCAGACGAATCCTCTCATCAACAGCCTTTAGTCGCAGCTGTCCCACATAGTTGCAGGTAAGACCCAAACTCAGGGACCAGTTCAAAAGACCCTCTTGGAAGGTAGGCTGCAGTAAGGACTTGCCACGCACCTTGTAGTTGCCTCACTGATCCACAGAGCACGACACTGTTAAAGGGTGTTTTTCCTTCCCACTGTTGCCACTATACTTGCTCAGGATGGGAGCAGGGCCAGCCCAAGCCTCCATGGAACCCTAAGGGAAATTTGGTTTGGGGCCCTCTATTTTTGCTAATAATGTAGATTACTGCGATCAACAGTCAGATGATCAGATCATTCACTGACCTAACATAAACCCATTGCAACTCTGACAGCCCTGGTTACATTATCCTATGTGTATTTTGGTACTAAAAGTAACTAAAGGGGGAAAAAAACATCAGTATACAATGTATTTTACTGCAAAAATGTTATCTGGTTTATTAACTTTGGTTCCAAAGAACTGCAAGAGTAATGTTCAAAATAATTTGGAGCGTAAGATCAACAACAAACAACAGATAAAATAACTTGGATGCATAAAACATAATTAAATTGTGCAAAAACAGACAAAAGAAAAGAAAATATCAAGGAAATACTTAAATTATGTAAATGAACAATGAAACCACGTAAAATGGTTTAAACAAATAAATTTAAAGTTGTTCTTAAAACTATGTAAATGTATGTAACAATTTGCAAAAGCTGAACTTAAAAGATTAAATAGAATCACATGGAAATCATTACAAAAATGATAATAATACTGTAATCTGTTGCACTTTAGGGGACCCCTAGTGGTCCCAGGGCCCTAAGCAGCCACTTAGTTTGCTTATGCCTTGGGCCGGCCCTGGATGGGAGACTGTGATGAAGCCACAATTCAACTTGTCTGCTGCTTCCTTAGGTAGAGAACTTTATTGACTGGCTTTTCTATGTGAATGTTCCTGTAAAGTACCCTGAGACAACTTTGTTGTGATTTGGCGCTATATAAATAAACTGAATTGAATTGAATTTGTATGGGTTTTCCCCAGGTAATCCAGTTTCCTCCCACAGTACAAATAAATAAATAAATGAAATAAAATAAAATAAAAACTTTAAATTTGTGATGGTAATGGTATTTGCCTTAATAAATACAGGTTAAAAAAATAAATAATGATTTTCTGCATTTTTCCCAGCACAGCTGTGAGCACACACATGTGGAGTAGAAGGCTACCATCTGCGATGCCTGGGGAGCATCCTGGGGGTTAAAGTCCTTGCTCAAAGGCCCAAAGTGGAGCAAATGAAGGTGGAGACATGGCATTTTACCTTCCCCATCTAAATGTTTTGTACCAATCTAGGAATTCAAACTTGTAACCTCCCAACTACAGTCTCGCCTTCTCTAACCTCTATAACATTGTTTCCCTCATATCATCTCTCAGTGGCCAATAGGCTAAATGATAACCCTAACAAACACAAAAATTGCTCTATCTTGGTCAAATGTACTCAAAATGAACTCAAACTTGTGCTTGTTGGTAACTGGTGATCACTTAAAACACATCTAAATGTAACACCTTACAATAATGGTATTTACGGGTTTAATGTATCTTTTCTCACAATAACTTTACTCTGAAACTCTAGCATTAAAGGCAGCGAGCGATATGTATTCCATCAAAACGTGCTAACTCTAATCCTTTAACTCTTAGCAAATGTGGTAGTTTATGCTTTAAAAATGTGTGCACTTAAGTTTATACATCTGAGTATGAAAACAAAGACATTCATGATCTTTGTGTCTGAACAGCCAACAGCAAAACTTTTCCTCAGATAATCATTTGATTTTTAATGCATTTCCTTTTGTTCTTTTTTGATAACTTTCTTTTCTCACGAAACACTTCCTATGAAGTGTAAAAATAACAACATAGATAAATGACACTGAACCACCTCTGCATTCCACTTTACAACAACACTCCTGCTGAATAGAAAATGAGACGCATCAGACTGAGAAATGACGTGTTAGGATGCACGCTGACTCAATTTAGGCTTTGTGTTTGACTGGGCATGCACAGATAGTGCACGTATACAGGGATACAGTGCCTGTAGGTAGCTGCAGACGTTTAGTGCTTTATTTTGAAGCATTGTTGAACATTTTATTTATCTATTGTTTTAAAAAGGGACATGTCTTTAGTGTGAAAGGAGTTTTCAGAAAACACTGCATGAACATCCATGTAAAGAACATTTTTTTTTAGTTTTGGTAATTCATTTAATACACTATAAATGAGATGTAAAGTATCACAAAATGGTTATTTAGATTTGATTCATCTTAATGTGAGCTGTGATGTCTTTATGTGAAGCTCTGTTTTCCTCCCACTGTTCAAAGAGATGCAGCTCAGGTGAAAGAACCTCCCGACTGCCTGTGGGTGTAAAACATGTTTGTGTGTCTCTACGCATTAGCTCGATAATGGTCTGGCAACCTCTGCAGTGATGAACTTCCCTCTCACCGAACACCTACCAACAACAGTGAACAGAAAGAGGCAGCATGGAGGACGTGAAACATCTGAAACTGTCTCCAGCTTTTACACCAACACTCAGACATATGCTTTTTCAGATTCAGACACATTTCTTTATCAATTCAAGTTGACAGTTTCCACCTTCCCACACATACGTATACGTTCATATCAGAGTCAGAGAGTCTTTGTTGTCATTTGCACCGCATGTGGTACATGTGATGAAAACGAGATTATGTACACGGGGTCCCAGTTACATCCAACAACAAATGCAAGAGAAAAACAGTAATAACATCTAGAATTAACTAAGAAAAACATCAACTAGTAATACACTAAGCCTAATATAGTGGAAATAAACAGCAGCACGAACATGAGTTTGTATGAGCAGATGGTCACAGATGAACACAGCAACAAGAAAACAGATCAGCATCAGCACAATGTGATATTTTGCAGTGTTTATTTTTTATTTTATTTATTCATGAGTCTGACCTAAAGGCACTAACAACAAACATTAAAAAAATGATTTATTTATATATAACTGATTTTCTGAGACATTATAAGGGGAATTAATTTAGAAAAGATGCTTGGAGCTGAGCTTTATCTTATTTTATTATATACATGTTGCTATTTTTATTTTATTTTTCCCCTCGTTTAGTTATATATATTTGTTTTAATATTTGTTTACCTTGGGGATCGTGTTGTTTAATGAAAAACTAATGATAATTGTACTATTATCACTTGCTTGTTCTGTAATATAAAAATTCAATAAAGATATTGTTAAAAATAATAATAATTTTCGATCAAATGCTTTTTACTCACCAAAAGTTTTAATTGTGCACAAACTCCAGACTCTTTTCTTTCCTCAAGAGTTCAGTTCATCTGTCCAACAGCTCAACTTTGTGTTTCCATTTCAACAAGAACTCTTTTTCTATCGTCATGAACGCTAACGCTAAAAGTCGAGTGTGCCCTGTCTCGTTTCTGGCGTAGGCTTTAGCTTGAATGTCCCCTTTACATTTAGCTTGTGCATGATGCTACAGATGAGGTATCCTAATGCCGACCAGTGCACGTCTGACCATCCAGTCAAACGATGTGAAAATGTCCTTGACCTTGTTTAACTCTTGCTAGAAGCAGAAGCTTCTGGAGTTCCAGCTCAACATCTGATTGGTCAAAGCAACAGTTTCAGTGACATTTTCTTGAACCTACAATACTGTACATTTATTGTGCCACACTTAAGTTATTGTTTTAGCGTTTGGGGTACGGCGTGTAAATCATTTACAATGCCTATTTTTATATTGCAGAAAAGAGTTGTTAGAATTATCACCAGAAAGAATTTCCATCATCCTTCAAGCATTTTGTTTTATCAAATGAAACTGTTGACGTTTTATGATTTATTTTATTATAATATTTTGTTAGTTTTGTATAAAGCACAGAATAATGCACAGAATAATTTCACTTCTGGCTCTCGACGGAGCAGCAGCTTCCCTCCTTCCCTCCTGAGTTTTCCTCTCCCTGCTTTGCCACTTTGTCTTGTCTGCAGTTTTATTTTTTTCAGTGCTCGCTCGAACATAAATTTACGATGGATCTTGTTTCGTGGGCTGTTAACTCTATTGATAAGATTTTTTCAACGAAGCGTTCCGGTCCTGGGGAACCGGCGTGCCCTTTGCAGTCGTATCCTGCAGGTTATATCATGGATTCCTGGGGCGAGTGGAAGATGTCATGCCTGGACGTGCTTTCTGTCGAGGATGTCGAGGATATATTCATAATTGGAATTATGATAGTAGGTGCTCTGCTTTTTGGCTTGTGTAGAGTTCTCTTCTATCGGAAAATGAGGAAGACTTCCGAGGCGATCAACACGCTGTTGAAGCTCCCTTCTCAAACAGAGAGTGTTATCCGAGCTGTGACATCAATGAATCAGCTGTTGTATGAGCTGAACCGCAAAGTGGAGGCGGCCACTGAGGACCGCAGACCACCGGTAAGGTTCGGGACTCGTGTGCAGCAGTCACATCTGGAGGCTGATTCATAGTTTGGGTCGGTGGAAAGTTCCCATAATTTGGAGTGTATTGGATTCCAAACAGCCACCTGGACTTCAAGGCCGCAGAAAGAACACTGTGAGCCTGCCTTAAAGATAACACATGCTAATCTAATCAGACTCCCTGACAGCCTGGACAGGCTGTCTGCAAAATCTCCAGAGTGGAGCAACTGAAGAAAATGAAGCTTCTGTCGCACCCCAACCCTCCCTCCCCAGAGAACTGTACTGTGTCCTCTGAGACAGATAAGGCTGGCTGATCACGTCATCATCAGAACTCTGGCTAATCTGAAATGGAGCGCATGAACTGTCTCACTGCTTCATCCTCAAATGCAAATGTGATTTGTCTTAAATGTGCTACTGGTAGAGTTTTTTGACTGTATCATAGAGTGTCCTGTAAGACAAAATGTGATAGAATCGTTTTTGAATACCACTGTTTACCCTACTGTAACCTTCCTTTTTTCCATATCTGTTTGTGGCGGCGCAGATTAATTTCTGTTGCGGCTGCGTGTACACGTCACCCTCTCAAGAATGGTGTGCGCGTCAATTGCAATGTTTTGTGCTTCGGTGCAATGACGATGCCAATAAATATATATTCTATTCTATTCTATTCTATTCCTTCAAATATTCAGAAGTATTTTGTTAGAAGAACGAGTAGTTACAATCTTAAGGGGACAAATGTTTTTGTGAAGCCACATTTTAGGACAAGTTCGAGGGGAAGATCATTCTTGCACCATATTCATCCACCCGGTCTCTACGATCACAGAACAGTAATCTACTTCACATTCCACGAACCAAATTAACACTAGAAGTCCCAGGATTTTCGACCTCCCCCCATAAGTCCTGAAAGAGGGTCAAAAGACCCTTAGTCCAAACCAACCATTAGTGGGTCCACATTAGTGGGCCATTAACTGCCTTTTGTTATAAATATGCGTGCACACAACTCAGACACCCCCACCACACCAGACTGCACAAACTGCATTCCAATGTTTCCACCAGGTAAGTAAGACTCTGCTTGCACTTCCCCCCTTAGTCAGAAGAGAGGCCCTGACCTGAATTCACACATAACAGACCCTGAAGTTATCTCACAGTTGAACATTTTGGGACATCCACTGAACGGAAAGCTTTGTCTGCTCCAGAACAGTTTTATGCATAAAATTGTCTCATTCTGCTGTGCTGACTATCCTGTAACTTTGATGTTCTGTCAAATAAATTATTTTGCTTACAAGTACTGTCTCTCTCCTTGTCCTTGGCGCATGTATATACGGTGCGTGCCGGCACATGCAGGTGGCCCATTGCTGTGTTCTAAAACATGCTTGACCTATTGTTGTCTGTCACCTGACGGACAGACACAGGTCACATGACATGAAGTCAACTGACGGACCGACATAGGTCACACGACATGAGGTCAACTGACGGACCGACACAGGTCACATGACATGAGGTCAACTGACGGACCGACAAAGGTCACATGACCTGAGGTCAAGTGACGGACCAACACAGGTCACATGACCTGAGGTCAAGTGACAGACCAACACAGGTCACACGACATGAAGTCAACTGACAGACCGACACAGGTCACATGACATGAGATCAAGTGACGGACCGACACAGGTCACATGACCTGAGGTCAAGTGACGGACCAACACAGGTCACATGACCTGAGGTCAACTGACAAAACGACACAAGTCACATGACATGAAGTCAACTGACGGACCGACACTGGTCACACGACATGAGGTCAACTGACGGACCAACACGGGTCACTTGACCTGAGGTCAACTGACGGACCGACATAGGTCACACAACATGAAGTCAACTGATGGAACGACACTGGTCACTCGACATGAGTTCAACTGACGGACCGACACAGGTCACACGGCATGAGGTCAACTGACGTACCGACACAGGTCACACGGCATGAGGTCAACTGACGTACCGACACAGGTCACATGACCTGAGGTCAACTGACGGACCGACACAGGTCACATGACCTGAGGTCAACTGACTGACCGACACAGGTCACATGACCTGAGGTCAACTGACGGACCGACATAGGTCACACGACATGAAGTCAACTGATGGACCGACACTGGTCACTCGACATGAGGTCAACTGACGGACCGACACAGGTCACACGACATGAGGTCAACTGACGGACCAACACGGGTCACTTGACCTGAGGTCAACTGACGGACCGACATAGGTCACACAACATGAAGTCAACTGATGGAACGACACTGGTCACTCGACATGAGTTCAACTGACGGACCGACACAGGTCACATGGCATGAGGTCAACTGACGTACCGACACAGGTCACACGGCATGAGGTCAACTGACGTACCGACACAGGTCACATGACCTGAGGTCAACTGACGGACCGACACAGGTCACATGACCTGAGGTCAACTGACTGACCGACACAGGTCACATGACCTGAGGTCAACTGACGGACCGACATAGGTCACACGACATGAAGTCAACTGATGGACCGACACTGGTCACTCGACATGAGGTCAACTGACGGACCGACACAGGTCACACGGCATGAGGTCAACTGACGTACCGACACAGGTCACATGACCTGAGGTCAACTGATGGACCGACACAGGTCACATGACCTGAGGTCAACTGACTGACCGACACAGGTCACATGACCTGAGGTCAAGTGACGGACTGACACAGGTCACATGACCTGAGGTGAACTGACGGACCAACACAGGTCACATGACCTGAGGTCAAGTGACGGACCAACACAGGTCACATGACCTAAGGTCAAGTGACGGACCAGCACAGGTCACACAACATGAAGTCAACTGACGGACCAACATAGGTCACATGACCTGAGGTCAAGTGACGGACCAACATATGTAGCCCACTGAAAGGGACCGGGGGATTTAGAAGCCAAGTTCACTTGCGCAAAAAAGCGCAGCCTTAGTCAAATTAGTGTGCCCCCTCCTGTGGTGCGCCAGTAATGGCCTTATTTACAAAACAAAAGCGCCTGTTAACAGCTCATTATAGGATGTTAGCTAAAATCCTTCGGGTCACTCGACCCGTCTCTGGGTTCCAAAGGTAGAAATGTTGAATGACCCTTCTCTGGGACTTCTAGTGACCATGGGAGACAGGACATTCTGTGTGGCTGCCCCCCGCCTATGGAACTCCCTCCCTGACTGCCTGAGAGCTCCACAGTCACTGGTTGACTTTAAAAGCGGTTTAAAGACTTTTCTTTTTAAGCAAGCCTATTCTGCCTCCGCATGATTTTATCTTTGATCTTGGTTGATAGTATTATTGATTTTACTTGATTTTATCACTTGTTTTATTTATTTATTTTATTTTTTTTAAGCAGGCCTATTCTGCCTCCACATGATTCTGTCTTTAATCTTAGTTGATACCATTATTGATTTTATTTGATTTTATCACTTGTTTTATTGTTGTAGCACTTTGAGATTTTTATTAATGAAAAGTGCGGTATAAATTGAATTTATTATTATTATTATTATTATCTCCCATAGTTCAAGGAATTGGGTTATGGAATGAATTGGAATCAGACATTAAAGTGGTTCAATCAATGGTTGTATTCAAAAGAATGATTAAGTTTAAACGGTTAAAAACATATATTTAAATGAGTTGGAATTTAGAAATTGTAAGAGATACAGGAGGTAAAAATTAAGTTGTTCATTATTTTGTAAATCAAATGAGTTGGTTGTATGAATTGTTTATTGGAGAGTAAGGGGCAGATAAAATAAGATGTTTTCTTCTTCTGCTGCCTTTCATTTTATATATGTCTTGTCTTTTCTTTTATTGTATGTATTATTGTTGTGTATTTTAAACTATAAAATGAATACATAAATAAACAAACCTGCAAGTGATAGTATAATTGCAACATTGCCTGCAATGTTGATTCTGAAGGCCTCCAGGCAGATTTCGTAGATCCTAGCAACAAATAACAGTCAAAACATGATTGGATAAAAGCTCAGATAAACTACCTGAGAGGGGAATTAACAAGCTCAGACAATTAAACCACTACCAGGCAAAGTGAAAAACATCAATGATCTTGTTACAATGAAATGCTGTGTTGGGAAACCTGGTTACTATGAGGATGTTACTCAACTAAACATTACTTCAGACTCTGCCATGATGACAGCACAACCCACCCCAAAAGGAGTACCAGGATTTAAATTTTTAACATCACTGTGTTTGTGTAGACAGCAAAATGCAACTTTTAAAACTATGATGGCCAAATGCCACCTCCTGTCTAACCCACAAACCCAAGTGTGACATACAATAACATAATGATAATTAACATCGGTGGGTTTGTGTTTCAGGTGCCACTTGCACAACAACAGTCTGTAAAAACAGGATTACTCTAATGAGCAAAAACACCAAAGAAGAAGAAGATTGCCTGTAATAGAATAGTTCCATAAACTCGTATTACACGACATAATCTAAGGCCTTAAATGTTTGATCAAACTGTCAACAGTGCTACAGGTAGTCCTCGAGTTACGAACGAGTTCCGTTTCTACGGCTGTTCGCATGTCAAAAATCGCCGTAAGTTGGAAAACACATGAGCCGCCACATATACACGTACATGTACGGTACTGTACAGTTACCAAGCACTTCACCTATCCTAACACAGTACCCTACATAATTATCAAAAAACACATACAGTACATTTGGAGCCATAATGAAGAATAAAAATAGTTAGCATGTCTGTTAGCATGTTAGTTTGTTGCACCTCCAAGCTCTAACCCGGAAAGTAAGACTACAAAATATAAGACATATACACAAAGAGAGCACAAGGCAAAACACCGACCACTGTCTGTAAACCTGCAAAGAACATGACAGAACACAGCAACAAAATACATATGTACAAAGAACTTAGAATATTCATGAATTTGCAGTAAATTTCTATAAATATATATACCCATACCTACACATATAAACATACATACATACACATGTATATATATATATTCACATACACATCTACATACAATACCTGCATCTATTTGTGTGTGGTTGTGAACATGCATAAGTGTTTAAGGCTTCTCTAATAGAACATTCAATAGTGACTGTGAAGCAGCAGAGACCAGACCCACAAGACCCGAGGTGGACAAAGAGGGGACCAGAACCCAAGACCCCAAGGGTGACCCCGAGC
>JBBPBX010034779.1:0-11445 GCA_038048925.1 Garcialebias charrua
GGTCTTTTAAGTATTATATAAATGGATTTTAAAATGGCTGTGATTCGTTCATTTCAACTATACTGTAATTAGGATTGTTTGCTTAAGTAAAAAAGAAAGCATAAACCAATTTGTGCTAAACGTTCTGCCAGTTTGAGATACAAAAGCCAAAGGAATAACAGCAATAAATAAATCACAATGTAGGAAAGGAAAACTTGCTGTAACATGGTCACCAAAGCACTGAATGAGTCATTAAATAAATACATTGTTTTATGTGAATGCTTCTTTAGCTGAGCTTTTCCATTTTAAAATGACAAGAAAACCTTTTGGAAAAGTACTAACCATAATCAGGATTATAGGCTGGTATATTACTGTATGTCCTGTTTTTACACAAAAAGCACAAACTGTTCATCCCTGTGGGTTATGAACTTTATTATGCTAACCTGTCTGTGTGCAACATAAACTTAAAACAATAGTTCTTCTTGTTTCACAGTCAAGGATTTATATTTGAGATTGACCCACAAGTAACAAGCTTAATTCCAATTTTTACACTTGCCGTAATCAAGCTAAACCATTCCCCTCTGAGCTACGAATGCAGGTTATTGAAAACATTCCTCAGAGATCATACGTTGACATCTGAATGTAACTGCAGGAATCCCGGAGCCAGTTGGGAAGTGTAAGTTGATCTTGAGTCATACCAGCTGTCATTCTCCACCGAGGAGTTTAGAGCAGGAACCAACCAGCCGGTGGCATCCCTCCAATTCTGGAGCACGTCAGGGAATTCCCAGTAAGAGATTTATTCTAATCATGCTTTTAGCATGTGGTCACTGTTGCATGCAACAAAGATAGGATGGCGACAGTCCCACACAGACCAAAAGATGTGAGCTAATGGGAGGACATTCAAAAGCATTACCAGACAGCCTATCACTATTAACATTCAATCATGCCATCACAGCTATCTGACATGATACTTGGTTGCTTAATTATTATTATTATTATTATTATGAAGGACTTTGCCCTTGTGTGTGTTGTTGTGTCTCTCTGTTAGTAAAATATCTCATGGCCAAGTGGACGACGACCTTCGCAAGCACAAAAAAGACAGTTTGACAGACGAGCTAAGATTTGGTGTAGTAGATGAAAGTCATTCCCAATATATATTTTTTATTTTATTTATTTTTATTGGCATTTTTAGTAATAAAACAAACTACAGTACAGTACCATCAACTCCCCTCCCAAACCAAACAGAACAGCACATCAAATAACAAAGGTTACAGTCAAAGCAACATAAGATAAATTCACCAGATTATGAAACACACCATTTCTTTTTTTTTTTTTTTTTCATTTATAGATGGCCTCCCTTCACACCTTTTAGGAGCCAAGATGGTCTAGTGGCAGGGCTTTTGACTACGGATCCGAAGGTCGCGGGTTCGCGCCCCGGCCACTACCCAGCTTGGGGTGTCTATGAGTGCACACCTATTTCTCCAGCTCCCCGGGCGCTTTCGGGCTGCTCACTGCACCACCTGGTAGGTGGTTGGGTTAAATGCAGAGACGAATTTCGTCTGTGTATGGGAACATACGCAGATGACAGGAATAGACATTATTATTATTATTATTATTAGCCATCCTCTCACTCCAATATTTTTTTATTTTTTTTTTTAAGAGAGAAAGAAAGAAAAGAGAAAGTAAGGCAACAAATCAACAATTATCAACCAAAAGAGCACAAGGCAAACACACCCAACCTCCGTCCACAATCCTGCAAAGCACATGACAGAACACAACAATGGAACATACATGCATAAAGACTAATAATATTCATGAGCTTGCAGTAGAATTCTATAAATACACATACCCATATCTACAAATATATATATACAGTAGTATACATACATATACTTTTATATTCATTTATATATATACCCATCTACATATCTACAGATATATATATACAGTAGTATACATACATATACTTTTATATTCATTTATATACCCATCTACATATCTGCATATATATATATATATATACATCCCTGCATCCATTTGTGTGTGGTTGTGAGCATGCATAAGTGTATAAGGTTCCTCCAATAGAACATTTAGTAGCGACTGTGAAGCATCAGAGATCCGTCCCCCCAAAGCCCGAGGCAGACGAAGGAGCGATCAAAGCCCAAGACCCCAGGAAGGACCCCGAGCCCAGAGTCCCCAGGACTGCCCGAACAGGACGAGCCACTAGCCCACTCCCCAGATCCTACCAAGGGGAAGAACCGGACGAACCCCTACCAGCGACCACATACAATGACCCCCCGGTGTCGCCCGCGACAAATTCACAGGCCCCCGCCGGAGCCCGCTGCGCCGACGTAGCCCCAGGGCCGGTCACCGAGGCTCGGGCACCGGGGACGCCCACCCCTCGGGCCCAGACCCGACCGGACCAGAGGGCACGAGCCCCACCAGGCAGCCACCAGGCCGAGCCGACAAACGCCCAAGCGCCCAACCCCAGATAGTGAGGGCCCCAAGCACGCCCGCAGGCAAGGGAACACCTACCAGGGGGGGCCACGTGGCAGGAGCGCGACACTAAGTAGCCTCGGAAGTATCAGAGAGGGGGCAGTCCAAAACCCAGCCTGACACTTAAACATTCATACACAGATATACTCATTCAGACCCACCCTCATCCTCACCCTCAGTCACACAAAGACAAACAATAACGACATGTTCCATTCATAATCCCGATGCACACTCTATACCCCCTAGGTCCAAGACATGTACCTGCTCCCTGCGTGGGGCAGCCCACATCCAAACCCAGGAGGTAGGCCCATTCATTCTGGGGTGGAGAGTAGCAGATATCCAAGATCCGGCCCATCCCGCGCCCTGCCGACAGGACAGGACACCCGAGTCCAAGCAGCCCCAGGGGGAGCGCACTGCCAGCCCCGCCCACGGCGAACCCGCAGGCCCCGAACCCCCCCACACCCCAGCACAACCCCTGACAGCCCATCCCCAGAATGTCCGCCAGGCAACCAGGGGGGGGTAAGAGAAAAATAAATAAATAATATATATATATAAATAAATACATAAATAAATAAAATCGAAATTAACAAATCAAGACCCCGACACACACACCCCCGTCCCCAAATGTACTGTTGGTGAGTGTTGTTCTAAAGTGTAATTAAAAGGGAAAGAGAAGGAGCAAAGGCTGGCATTATACCAGTTTCCCCTCCACTCCAACTCTAACCCAGGCCCTTATTGTCTAAATGCATAATGTTGAGTGAGCACAGGAATGGGGGCGAGAGTGATGTCATCCCGCCACCCATAACCATGTGCTCACTCCTTCCCTATATGTGACTTTTATGAAGATGTTTATGAATGAATGTCTAAAGTGTATATAAAATTGAGTCCCAGGTGCTCTGTACAACAGAGATGTAGAACCATTGCAGCACACCCGAGACTCAAATTCCCTACATGTATTAATTTAAGATGAAGAGGGCGGAGGTGCGTGGTGAGGGATGGGGAGAAAATATCTGCAGGAACAATGCTCCCACAGCGAGTCAGCTCCCCCGCTGACCCTGCGTACCCCCCCCCAGTTCGCCAAGGTCCACCCAAGGAGCGAGGTAGTGGAAACACCTCTCCGACCGCCAGGCCATTGAGCCAAGACCAGAGAGGGACACGGCCCCGAGGGCCGCCAAAGCAGAACCAACAGCCCACACCCACCAGGGCCGCCACGACCCCTGCGAACCGCAGTCAGCCCACAAGGACGACACTACCAAGAGCGCCCGCCCAACCGCCGACAGAGCCAGGAAGCACTGAGAACAGGCCCCAACCAGGGCCCGCTCACCGGCCAAGCATAGTCCAAGACCATCATCAAGGACATCCACTTGGTCCCCACCCCAGAAGAAATACTACACCCACCCTTCATATTAATAGCTTTCAGAACATATAACACATTAGACACCCAGGCTGGGTTTGCCCGCCCCCTCCCATTGGCCACCAGTCACACCCCCAGACACCCAACCCCCCAGCACATGAACCCCCAACCCACCAGCGAGCCGAGGGCCCCCGGCCAGAGCCGGGCACCAGAGCGCCAGCCAGCCCATAACCCGGCGACCCGCCCGCCAGAGCCCAAGACCCCCCGATCCCCACCAGGTCCAAGCCCGGGGATGACTCGCCCCCAGAGTCCCAAGCCCCCGGCACCCGCCCCGAAACCACCCCAGCACAGCCGGGTCACCGACCGGTGACCCATGACCGCCGCTACCGACCACCCGTGGGCCCGCATGCCGCCCCTAGCAGACATCCCCCAGAACCCCCCCGGAAACACACCATTTCAAGAATACACCAGGGAGCAAGGGCTCATATAATACCGTACATTAGTCTCTTGACCAACTATGATCCCTTCATTGAATAGATTTTAGTACAGAGTCCCATATTGTCCCAAACATGTTCATTTTGTCTTTGTGGTAATATCGCAAGCTTTCCAGAGACAATGTGTTTGCCAGTTCTCCCAACCACTGTTCAAATGTGGGTACAAAGTCCTTCTTCCAAACCTTCAAGATCAACTTCTTAGCGATCACCATACCAAACAAAAGGGCAACTTTCTCATATTTATTGGCCAGGGGCAAAACCCCTGGAGCTCCGAGAATAGCAACCAGGGGATCAGGATCCCATTGTTTCCCAAAAGCAGTGGAAAAGAAATAAAAAAAAAAACTGTGAAATAAGGGGCAGATATAATAAGATTTCATCTTCTTTCTGCTCCTTTCATTTTATCCTACTTGTATTCTTGTATCTGATGAAACTGTTTTGTATTGTTCTTTTAAAATGAATGAATAAACATCAAATCAAATCAACGGCCCAGTCAGAGTCCAGAACCTGAACCTGAAGGTGGGACCTTCAGAGAGCTGAGCAGAAACCTCAAAGAACTGAAGCAACAATGGAAAGAAGAGTGGGTCAGAACTCCTCCAGAACCAGGAGAGAGACTGATGAAGTCCTGCAGAGAACCACAGAGGGTTCTGCTGCTGAAGGAGGTTCTGTTGGGTCAGAGGCACAAGCTGAGGTTAAATTTTAATGATTTTAGAACTTGTTAAAGATCATCCATCCAGCCATCCAGCTAACTGTCTATTCATCCATCCATTCAGCTAACTGTCTATTCATCCATCCATCCATCCAGCTAACTGTCTATTCATCCATCCATTCAGCTAACTGTCTATTCATCCATCCATTCAGCTAACTGTCTATTCATCCATCCATTAAGATAACTGTCTATTCATCCAGCCATTCAGCTAACTGTCTATTCATCCATCCATTCAGCTGTCTATTCATCCATCCATCCAGCCAGCCATCCAGCTAACTGTCTATCCATCCATCCATTCAGCTAACTGTCTATTCATCCATCCATTCATCCATCCAGCTAACTGTCTATCCATCCATCCATTCAGCTAACTGTCTATCCATCCATCCATTCAGCTAACTGTCTATTCATCCATCCATTCAGCTAACTGTCTATTCATCCATCTATCCAGCCATTCAGCTAACTGTCTATTCATCCATCTATCCAGCCATTCAGCTGTCTATTCATCCATCATTCAGCTAACTGTCTATTCATCCATCCATCCATTCAGCTAACTGTCTATCCATCCATCCATTCAGCTAAAAGTCTATTCATCCTTGTATCTGATGAAACTGTTTTGTATTGTTCTTTTAAAATGAATGAATAAACATCAAATCAAAAATAAGTCTGTATCTCTGTGTTTATCGTTGTCCTGGCATTGTCTCCTGTTGCCTCTGTCTCCTGAGTTCCTTGTGATTCCCTGAGTATGTAAGTTTGCTGCCCTGTCAGCTATTTTATGTTCTTAATTTCTGTGGCCGTCGCGGACGCCATTTTGAAGAGTCCTAATGGTGAACTACTTTTTTTAAATCCAGCAGATTTGACCATTTCGTGAAACTCTCAAGCTCAGAAAAACTTGTGCTATAACGTCAGCTATGAAATATATTTTTTCTCAGCAAAGAAATAATTGTTTTACCGTGTTTTGTTGTAAAATCCTGGCTTCTTTGGCCGTCGCGGACGCCATTTTGAAGAGTGCTAATGTGGCGAACTTTTTTTTTTAAATCCAGACGCGTCGCGTAGGCCGCTGAGAAACATCCACAAGTTCACCCTCCATGTTAAAAAGTCTTCGTCTGACTCTTCGAAAACAAGCAATAAGGCTGCAGAGTAACACACTGGCTGCTAACTGCTATAGAGAGAGCACACACCAAGAGACTGAGGGGGATGCTTTTTTGTCACGGACCACATCCGGCGCTGACAGGATATAGTCTGTTAGCTGTCGTCCGAGCTCGTAAATACGTTATTTCGTTTTTACTGATAGATAATTAGTTATTAGCGGTACTGCATTTTAAATAAAAATAGCACAAATCCGCTTATGAATTATAAAACTTAGTCAATCCGCTGTAAAGCTAACAGATTATTTAGCTAAGTTATAAGCGGATTAGCGCATTAGCGCTCCCTAGCGGTCGGTTGCCCACCACTGCTTCACGCTATCTAATTTAAGATTCAAACATATTGGTGCATGATCCGATATGTGAATATTATGGTATTTACACCCTGATACCGATGACAACAGTCTAGCGTCCAGCAGGAAGTAGTCAATCCTAGAATAGGATTTATGAACTGCAGAAAAGAATGAATAATCTCTTACGCTAGGATTTAGCAGTCTTCAGATGTCTACCAAATTGTAGGAATTCAACAAGTTTTTGAGAATCTCTCCGCTTTTAGATATATCAGATCGAGGGCGTTGTCTATCTAAGACTGGATCTAAGGTTAAATTGAAGTCCCCTCCAATGATCATAGTAGAACTGATAACATCCGGCACTGCATTAAAAAGGTCCCAAAAAAAATGGGATCGTCAAAATTGGGTCCATATACGTTTATTAATGTTACTGGTATTGAGTTTAGCAGCCCACATACGATTACATATCTTCCTCTAGGATCCGAAATTATCTGATTATGGGTAAATGGTATATTTTTCTTTACCAATATTGCAACCCCCCTAGTTCTTGTGCTGAAGTTCAACTGGTATACATGAGAAGCCCATGAGGGGTTGAGGACCTTAGCTGCTGTTTTCTTAAGGTGAGTTTCCTGAAGAAAACAAATGTCAGCTTTCAAAGCACGGAGGTGCGCATACACTTTGCCTCTCTTCAGAGGACTATTTATCCCTCGCACATTCCAGCTGATAAAATTAACCCCGCCCTTATGGTGCTTATATGAGCCTGCTAACATTTGTTTGTGTGTAATTTATTAACTTGTAGTTGTATGACTGTGAAGATATCTCCAAAATATACAAAATAAACTGATGTGCAAAAAACATCCCTCCCACCCAAATGCCTAATCCCACCCAGCCCCCAACCTAACTGAACCCCACCAGGAGCAAAGTCTCCAAACCCCCAACTTGAAGCCAGACCTATTAGTCCATAAAGGGCCAAACTAGTAACATAGCTTCCCATCTTCCCAACCAAAACCACCAACTCAACACAATAAACAACTTTAAAATAGCTGAATATAATGATTTCACCCAGTAATTTAAGCTATTAATTACTCTTTACATTACTCATGTTCATATGTACTGGTTATCCCCATCTTGGTGCCTGTACGTTGGGGTTCACCCCGGTGAACGAGAGGGTAGCCTCCCTTCGCCTACGTGTGGGGGGACGGGCTCTGACTGTTGTTTGTGCCTATGCACCAAACGGCAGCTCAGACTACCCACCCTTTTTGGAGTCCTTGGAGGGGGTATTGGAGAGTGCGCCTCCTGGGGACTCCCTTGTTCTACTGGGGGACTTCAACGCTCACGTGGGCAATGACAGTGAGACCTGGAGGGGTGTGGTTGGGAGGAACGGCCCCCCTGATCTGAACCAGAGTGGTGTTCTGTTATTGGACTTCTGTGCTCNTACGAGGTTCCGGACTTACGAGCTGGCGAATTATTGGAAAAAACGCAAAAAATACTGAGTTTTCCTGTGTTTTTTCACCACAGTTCGTTAGCTAAACATGTGGACACACGTTTCCGATCATTTTTATGCACTCATAAGCAGTTTTTCGATGAAAAACGAGTGTTCGTAGTCGCGCTAGCAAAACCGTTCCAATTTACGAGCGAAATTCCGGACTTACGAGAAGCGTGGCGGCCGTTCCAAATTACGAGATTTCCGGTTTACGAGCGCCTCGTTGTAACGGATCTCGCTCGTAAATCGGGGACTACCTGTAGCCTGCTTCATTTATGTTCCAGTCATCACATAAGATGAGGAGATGCCAATTTTTTTATTGCTGATCTACCAGTAAGGAACAGAATCAGGAAGTGGTGCATCTCATGAACACCAGACAGTTTTTAACACCTCAACCCACAAATAATAAATGTATTTTGTTTTTCTCTTCGTCTTGTAACCTCTCCTAGCTGTTTTCTTGCTCTCCTGTCCCCACAGAGATGGATGCCCTTTTCACGTTGCATTTAAGTTAGACTTTATCTGCTGTCAGTTTCCATCAGATCAAGAGACATTACCCTTTATCCCTGATAACCTTGCAACAAGTCCTAAATAAAAGATTAGGTTGTTATTTTTGCTTCCACTATTGTTCTAAAACATAAAACCTTAGTTGTTATTTAAAGGTCATTATGTTATTTTTTAGTAAATGCAGCCTAACAAGACAAACCCTGATTATTATAGGAACTATTTTGTCATATTTGGAGTTTTATTTGCATCCGCATAATCTCTTTCCCCTTAATTGTCCCACATGTTTTTGCACTAATCTTATTTTGACCATAATTCTATGAGTTCCTGCATTCTGTAATTTCATTTCCGTGTGATTAAATCTGTCCTTGGAGTCATCTCGTGCTTCTGCCCTCCTTTTGTCATAAGGTAGCGACTGTGTGTTCCTGCAGCCTGTAAGAAGTCTTTGTGGCTGAAAACAGCAGTCTACATCAGTGGGTAAGAAATATACATTTTAGACCTGATGTGTGTGCCTGACAATAAGTGTATGCCGGTCAGTGAATGGAGCCACTCAGGCGAGACTGATGCCTAATTATTGAGTTGGAAATTGGCAGCAGGTGGAGAAAGGTTGAAATAAAATGTGGAGTTGGATTAAAGTCCAGCTTTTGACTCATACATACAAAAAAATAACAATTTTAGAATTAGGGAAATGTCCATCTGTATACCTTCATGAACACTTTGTGTTTGTGGTTGACGATTTGCAAATTCAGATATTTTTTACAGAACCAACACTTAGTTTCTTTTTTGAGTACTCTACTGAGCTTGGAATATGTTAACTGCACAGCTGAGTTAAACTTTGAAGCTTCCTTTTTAATATGTGCACCTTTTTTTGGCACACGTGCTGCCCATTGTTTACAGCTACCTGGATGCTGACCCCTTTGGCAGCCTCTGGTTGCTCTTTCCTCTTCTTTTCCCAGCAGAAACAGGAAACATGTACGCTCAGAGGACACTCTTCTTCCTGTCTTAAAGTTAACAAAAAAGGAGGGGTGAAGTTAACTCCCTTTGCTGGCTTCCCTGACACCCATTGTAGTTAAACATTTAGTGTGGGGAATCTGAAAACTGCAAGGCCTCTAAAGGTCAGTCAGGAGATACTGTCAGGAAGTGAAAGGAGAGCCTCTTGAAGGTGCCTCTGAGAAAAATTAAAAAACCTGAATTTCATGGCATGATGCTCTCACAAAATTTTAAATGGCCTTCTTATTTACGTAAGTGCAATATTATCATGCTGTTTGAAAAAGAACCTTATTGGAAATGCAAAGTTTTTACATGCATCTAACATTCACATCTATAATGTTATTGCTTTACCGCATGAAATAGCTACAACAGAACATAAACAATAATGCTTACAGACTACAGCCAAGCTTTAAGTTTATGATTTAAAACTTAAAACACAATTTGCTTCTTAAAAGGACTAATCAGTTTGTCAGGTAAAGTCTCTTCATGCATCCATTTGGGATTATTGCAGCTTTTGCTGCCTTGTATAATCTGATTTCACCATGAACTGTACAAATAAATGTTTGCATTCATCTGGTGTCGGTGTCAGTTAATGCAAAAGTAAAAAAAAACGTATAAATTTCCTGCGAAAATGCAGTGTGAATGCTTATTGGCTGAAGAATTTGCTGAAAAACAGCTGGTTAGCTTTAAAAAAAACATGATAAATTGTAGCTGAAATGAAAGAACAAGCCTTGATTAGAAGAAGAAAGCAGAAAGAACACATTTTTGCTGCATTAGGTTAGGATATTGGTAAAAAAAAAAAAAGAGGAAATTAGCCAAAAAAGCTAAAATAAGCAACAAATATGCTGAAAAGTAACTGAAAAGGCAGAAAGAAGCTTAAATGACCTGAAGGAAGTAGAAAGAACTGAAATGTACTAAAAAATGTGGAATTAGTTGAAAAGGCTAAAGTTAGAATAAAAACACATAAATGGTAGCTGAAATTAAAGAACAAGCCTTAATTAGCAGAAGAAAGCAGAAAGGACACATTTTTGCTGCATTAGGTTAGGATTTGGCAAAAAAAAAAGAGAAATTAGCCAAAAAAGCTAAAATAAGCAACAAAAATGCTGTTAACTGAAAAGGCACAAAGAAGCTTAAATGAACAGAAGGAAGTGGAAATAACTGAAATGAACTAAAAAATGTGGAATTTGTTGAAAAGGCTAAAATTAGAATAAAAACAGATAAATAGTAGCCGAAAAGCAAAAAAAAAATTGCTGAAAGGAGCATAACCAGCTGAAATTACCATAAAGAGTTTACCCTGAAGCATGCTCAATAATCCAGGTAGAAAAATCTAAAAAAGCTAAGTCTGGTCCTCTGGACATTCAAAAAACAAAACAAAACAAAGCAAAAAATTGTAGAAACGTTTCGTCTTTCGTCCGAAAGACTTCCTCAGTCTGAGCTGCTGTATTCAGCTCAGTCTTATAAATAGCACCCTCTCACAGTGGATCAACCAGTTGGCTGATGACAGCTGAAACCAGCTGCTCACATGATCAAGGAGGACCATCAGCCTATGGATCGTTAGCACCCTGATGGTTGTTTGCTATTCACAGAGGGCTGAGTGATACTAGCAATAACAGCATTGTAAGGGGGGACAGTTGAACCCGGAGGCCTCCACCCCTGTTTAATGATGGACGGTTTCTTTTCACAAAGATGGCCTCCTTTACTCCTCTATCAAATTTTTGCTTTGTTTTGTTTTGTTTTTTGAATGTCCAGAGGACCAGACTTAGCTTTTTTACATAAAGAATTTAATTTGGTTGAAAGTAGCAAAAATTACCATGAAAAACTTGAATGTATCTGAAAACAGCTGAAATTGGCTAAAAAATGCTAAAAAGTTAGCTGTCAAGGTAGAACATGCTTAAATTAGCAAAAGAAAGCAGAAAGAACGTGTTTGCTTAAGAAGCAGAAATGAGAACAAAAAGTGGAAATTATCTGAAAAAATATTAAATTAGCAAAAAACAAACCAAAAAAAAAAAA
>JBBPBX010034779.1:21461-32415 GCA_038048925.1 Garcialebias charrua
TATATTGAAATTTTATTTTGAAAAGCCAAGTTACGCAGTTTACGGTTTACGGTTTTACGTAGTAAACGTAGCTGCGGAGGAATTCTGCCCTGTACTCTCTAAAAAAGCTAAGTCTGGTCCTCTGGACATTCAAAAAACAAAACAAAACTGTACTGTGAATGTGATTTTACATCGTAAACGAATACGGAGGATGGACCGAGCTGGACGGCGGTTTTACGTCGTAAACGAATGGAGAACACGGAGGAGGGACGGAGGAAAGGCTTCACCGGCATCCCAGTAGGAAATTAACTCTTCTTTTCCTTCATTATGGCTCCCAAATGTATGTGTGTTTTGATAATTATGTAGGTTACTGTACTGTGTTATGATAGGCTAAGTGCTTTGTAAAATAAAGCACTGTATGTATAAGGTGCTGTATGTACGCATGTTCCGACTTACGTCGAAATTCGGTTTACGACACCGCTTAGGAACGGATCTCCGTCGTAAGTCGAGGACTACCTGTATATAATTATACAAACTGTACTTGAGAGGAGATTATTACAGCCTCATAAAAATCGATGACGATGATATTGGAATTGGAATGGTATCGAATCAGTCGATATCCAGTTTTAGGTATCGAGATCGGATCGGAAGTTTAAAAAGTGTGGATCGGTGCATCCCTAATTAAAACTGGTTTCATTATTTATCAATCTCTGGGTATTGTTTTTTTCAGTTGCTCAATATCCTGCAAAATTAATCAAAACTTTATTTTCTCAAATATGACTCGTTAGTTTCCTTAGGCAAATCCCACTGAGATCACTGATCTCTTTTGCCCTGAAGGCAGCCTAACGTACATGTTTTTGATTCTCTTGTGTCATTAGTTAATAATTTCTCTATGAATTTCTGCTTCTCCAACTCCTGCCACCGACACCCATGTGTTTGGCTCAGCCATTTGTCATTTCCTCATCAGCCTCCATCCTCCAAACCTCTGTGTCAGCTCAGAAATCAGCGGAGCCTTGAGCATTTTTATTGTCGGCTGGCACTTCCTGTGGTGTTCCTTGTGTTCCCTGTGATTCATTCCCCGAGCTCTGTAAGTTCTGCTACCACAACATTTTCATATTTTCATTTCTAAGAAAAAAAAATTTTCTGGGTCCACTTATGCCGCAAACCATGACAAGAAGTGTGTATTTGTAGCTGAAAGTATTTCAGTATACAGTACACATAAAATCACTGAACAAGCTGAATATGATAATGGAAAAATAAACAATCATGTGCAGGGAATTTAAAAAAGAATGAATCAGCAGAATCAGTTTAATCTCATCCCTACACTCCCATTCTGAGTGGAGGATTCACATCAGTACTAATCGACAGTCAGCTCTATTTGAATTGAAGCTCCAACCTGCTTTTTCTTTGTCAGGGGGAAAAAATGATTTGGACCCTGTCAGTGAATGGAGGGAATTTAATGCTGCTTTAAGAAATAAGCCAATGGTGCAGATTTTTCCCATTTTGCCACAAGAAGAACTGATTGAAAGAGCGATTCATTGCTGAAATCCACCCGCTGGGTTCGCGTAAGAAAGACACTCACAAAAACTAAAATTCCTTATTTTTGTACTGTAGAAGTAAACGGGACGGCTGCTGTTTGGAGAGCTCGATTTCCATGACAACAGGTGTGGGGATTACCGTGAAAATCTGTCATGTCAGAATAATTGTCAGAGCGCCTAAACTCAGAGCGGCGTTTAAAAGAAGGAAGATGGCTGAAAGCCTCAAAGCAGCAATGGCGGAATGGGAAGTAAACCTGCTGAAGACCTCTTAGCCTTTATTTCCAATAAGACACAATGCAGAGGAGAATCTCAAGATGTTTTAGTATGTAAAGTGGAAAAGGAATTTGAAAACCTTATAAAAATGTAAGAGTGGCACTCTCTGCAGCTCCAAGATGGCCGCCAATCACCCTCAGCTGACGGTCATCCACCTGATGAGCTACACTCCTATTTAAGGCTGCAGTCGAGTACTACTCATCGCTGAAGCATTGATTCTTGTTATGGTAAATCGTGCTTCTAGCCAGTCTTGTGTTTATTGCAAAGAGACTTACCTTGTTCTTATGTGCCTACAGTCATCGCGTCTGATTTTGGATCTGGATCCTGTTCCTCGTGCCGTGCCCTCCAGCCACTTGCCTGCCTTCTTTGCCCTTTGGAATCAATTGGAGTTATTGGATGTTCATGGAACCCATCTCCCTTCCTCATCTGTAAGAACAAACAAACATTTGAAAACCAACATTCACAACTGCCCCTGGCCTACTCCTTCTGACGTTCTGCTTCCTCCTTCCTCCTCCAGGGATTCCAGATGAACCACGTTGTACTTTAAACCACTGTAAATAATAAACACTGTTCTTTTTGTACTCTCGTGCCTTGTGTCGTTCTGGGTCTCGTTACAAACTGGGTTACCTAGAAACCATTACAGAATGCTTCAGCCAAACAAAACCCAGAACGAGACCAGGAGCGAACAAGCTAGTTCTTCTCAAACTGGGCGAATGAATCAATTGGAAGAAATGATGAAACAAGTTTTAAGCCAACAGCTCAAAACACAAGCTAACCTACAGGAACTTGGAGGTATGGTTCATGCTATTAATCAGAGACTCACTCCTTCTCCTCCCACAGCCTCGGCGTCTCCACAAGCTTCAAGATCTAACATCAGCTCTGAAAATGATCCTCTGTTTTCACAACAACTGGTAGTAAAACCGTCTGAACTCTTTTCAGGAGACCCAGCTCAATGTGAGGGCTTTCTCCTTCAGTGCGAACTCGCTTTCAGAGGAGCTCCCCAACTCTACTCGTCGGACATAAAAAAGATCACTTACTTCATGCACCAACTGAAAGGTAACGCCCTCCAATGGGCGACTTCGTTCATTCATCAACACGACTTGGACTTTGTCTCGTTTAGGAATTTTTTAGAGGAGTTTCGCAGGATTTTCGACAGGCCGCTACAGCAACCCAACGCGGAAAAGAGAATGTTGGGGTTACGTCAGGGCCGGCGTCCTGTCGCTGAACACGCCCTGGAGTTCCGCATCCTGGCGGCGCAAACTGACTGGAACGACAGGGCATTACAAGGTACCTTTTTAAACTCCTTATCCGACTATGTGAAAGACCAGATCTCAGCAAGAGATGAGCCTCCTAATTTTGACGCATTAATAAATCTAGCGATCTCAATTGACGAACGTTTCCGGGAACGACGACGTGAACGGGACTACAACTCCCAGAGGGTCTCTACTTCCGGGTATTCAACGTCATCTGCAGGGGGTTACCACAGCAACAGCAAATTCGAAAGATACAAGCCACGAAGTGCTCTGGTGCCATCTTCTGGCTCCCAACCTAACTCACCTGAATCTGAACCCATGCAAATTGGGAGTACACGTT
The DNA here is from genome assembly GCA_038048925.1 of Garcialebias charrua. NCBI lineage: Eukaryota > Metazoa > Chordata > Actinopteri > Cyprinodontiformes > Rivulidae > Garcialebias > Garcialebias charrua. The sequence goes on from JBBPBX010034779.1 coordinate 24,845, forward strand.
TAAATCCTGTTGAGAGACAAAGGCGTAGAAACTTGAATCTTTGCATGTATTGCGGTGAAGAGGGGCACTTTATTGCCACTTGCCCTGTGCGGGGAAACGAAGATACCCACCAGTAAAACAGGAGATACTGGTGGGTACTTCCTTGTTTACTCCTCTTCATAGGTTTACATTACCCACAGTTATTCAGTACAATCAGAACCGATTCCCTGTTTCTGCACTTATTGATTCTGGTGCAGAACAAAATTTAATTAGCCAAGATTTGGTCAGGGACCTATCTCTTCCTGTCCTTAAAATTGACCCCGTGTCCATTGCTGGGGTTACTGGGGAGACTCTAACACAGATTCGATTTAAAACCACTAACCTACACTTAATAACGTCAGGAAATCATCATGAAGAGGTTAGTTTTTTTGTATTTGACTCCCCAAACACGCAGTTAATTCTTGGTTTCCCCTGGTTACGGGATCACAATCCCCATTTCAATTGGGAACTCGGTAGGGTTGAGAGATGGAGTGACCGATGTTTAAAACACTGTCTCCGCTCTGGCATCTCCAATCCTTCCATAAGCACACCAGGTACAGAAGATATAGATCTCTCTAGCATACCTCCTGAATATCATGATCTGGCCCCGGTATTCAGTAAATGTAAAGCTCTTTCTCTTCCACCTCATCGTCCGTATGACTGCCCCATTGACCTTCTCCCGGGAGCTCCTTTACCAGTTAGCCGTCTCTATAATTTGTCAGGTCCGGAACGTGACTCCATGAGATCCTACATTGAGGAATCCCTTGATTCTGGGATTATCCGTCCTTCTACATCCCCGCTGGGAGCAGGGTTCTTTTTTGTCACTAAGAAGGACAAGACACTACGTCCCTGCATCGACTATCGAGGTCTGAACCTTATAACCATAAAGAACAAATATCCACTACCGTTAATCAACTCCGTACAAGAACAATTACAACCCGCTACCATATTCACAAAACTGGATCTTCGTAACGCTTATCACCTGGTTCGGATTAAAGAGGGTGATGAGTGGAAGACAGCCTTCAAAACACCCCTGGGACATTTCGAATATTTAGTCATGCCTTTTGGCCTCACCAATGCTCCCGCAGTCTTCCAGGCACTGATTAACGATGTGTTGCGGGATTTTATTGGAGATTTTGTGTTTGTTTATTTGGACGACATCCTCATCTATTCCAGGAACGAGCAAGAACATGTTGCTCAAGTCAAGAGGGTACTTCAGAGACTTTATGAAAACCAACTCTTTGTTAAAGGTGAAAAATGTGATTTTCACGCCTCCTCTGTTTCATTTTTGGGGTTTATTTTTGGAAAAGGGCACTACAAGACGGACCCTGAAAAGACTAAGGCAGTGGTGGAGTGGCCGGTTCCGGAGACCAGGAAACAACTGCAACGGTTCCTAGGATTTGCTAATTTCTACAGGCGCTTCATCAAGGACTACAGCCGTATCGCAGCACCCCTCTCTCAGCTCACCTCCACTAGCAGAGCATTTCGGTGGACTCCTGAAGCCAACTCTGCTTTTGGTAAGCTAAAAGTCCTTTTCTCCTCCACACCCATCCTCTGCCACCCAGACCCGGCTCGTCAGTTCATCCTCGAGGTGGATGCATCCGATACCGGGGTGGGCGCTGTGTTGTCCCAGAGGTCACCCACGGACGATAAGGTACACCCTTGTGCCTTCTACTCTCGTCGACTGTCGCAAGCCGAGAGGAACTACGACGTGGGCAACAGGGAACTGCTTGCGGTGAAGTTGGCATTAGAGGAGTGGCGTCATTGGCTTGAGGGAACGGAGGTACCTTTTCTCATTTGGACTGACCACAAGAATCTTACGTACCTCCGAGACGCTAAACGATTGAACCCTAGACAGGCACGCTGGTCACTTTTCTTCAATCGTTTTAATTATTCTTTGACTTTCAGACCAGGTTCCAAAAACATTAAGCCTGATGCCCTGTCACGTCAGTTCTCTCCTCCAGACTCTCCCGAAACTGCTGAAAGCATCATACCCCCGGTCTGCATCGTGGGTACCCTCACCTGGCCCATCGCTAAGGAGGTTCGACAGGCTCACCTGTTGGAACCGGATCCGGGCACTGGTCCTCCTGGGACGCTCTTCGTCCCCTCATCCATGAGGTCGAAGGTACTCGAGTGGATACACACAAATAAGCTCTCATGTCATCCTGGGGTTGCCCGTATGCTCTCTCTAACAAGGACCCATTTCTGGTGGCCTACATTGTCGCACGATGTCAAAGAGTTTGTTGCAGCTTGTTCCACCTGTGCCAGGAACAAATCTGGGACTCAGCCCCCTGCGGGCCTTCTTCTGCCTCTGCCCACACCCAGCCGTCCTTGGTCGCACATTGCCGTGGATTTTGTCACTGGTCTACCCCCATCAGACGGTAACACAGCCATTTTTACAGTGATTGACAGGTTTTCCAAAGCTGCCCATTTCATCCCTCTACCGAAGTTGCCTTCCGCCATGGAGACGGCTCGACTGTTGGTACAACACGTTTTCCGTATCCACGGCATCCCCTCTGACGTGGTGTCGGACAGAGGTCCCCAATTCATCTCCCAGGTTTGGCGCTGTTTTTGTTCCTCCTTAGGGGCATCCACCAGCCTCACCTCGGGCTATCACCCGCAATCTAACGGCCAGGCAGAACGTTGTAATCAAGAACTCGAGTCCACTCTGAGATGTCTTGTGGAATGTAACCCGTCTGCCTGGAGTCAACATCTGGTTTGGGTGGAGTATGCCCACAACGCCCACAGATCTGCGGCCACTGGTATGTCACCTTTCGAGGCTTCCCTGGGTTACTTACCTCCTCTCTTCCCCAGCCAGGAGACGGACATCTCGGTGCCTTCTGTGCAGCACCATTTTCGCCGCTGTCGACGCGTTTGGCGTCAGGCGAAGGCGGCGCTTCTCCGCACGGCTGACCAGAACAAGAAGATGGCGGACCGTCATCGTTCTTCGGCTCCTTCTTATACGGTGGGTCAAAGGGTTTGGCTTTCCACCAGGAACATTACCCTGAAGGACACCCCTAGGAAACTGGCCCCTCGTTTCATCGGGCCATTTCCGGTGGTCAAGATCATCAACCCATCTGCGGTGCGTCTCCGGCTTCCTGACTCCATGAGGGTTCACCCAACATTCCATGTTTCTCAGCTCAAGCCTGTTTCTGTGAGTCCTCTGTGCCCGCCTGCCGACCTGCCTCCTCCGGCCCGTCTCATCGACAACCATCCGGCGTACACGGTGCGCGCCATTCTGGATGTCCGTCGCCGGGGGAGGGGTTTTCAGTACCTGGTGGATTGGGAGGGCTATGGTCCTGAGGAGCGTTCTTGGATTCCACGCTCTTTCATCTTGGACCCTAGTTTGATCACCTCGTTCTTCAAGGCTCACCCTGAGAAGCGCTTCCGGTCGCCAGGAGGCGACCCTTGAGGGGGGGGTACTGTAAGAGTGGCACTCTCTGCAGCTCCAAGATGGCCGCCAATCACCCTCAGCTGACGGTCATCCACCTGATGAGCTACACTCCTATTTAAGGCTGCAGTCGAGTACTACTCATCGCTGAAGCATTGATTCTTGTTATGGTAAATCGTGCTTCTAGCCAGTCTTGTGTTTATTGCAAAGAGACTTACCTTGTTCTTATGTGCCTACAGTCATCGCGTCTGATTTTGGATCTGGATCCTGTTCCTCGTGCCGTGCCCTCCAGCCACTTGCCTGCCTTCTTTGCCCTTTGGAATCAATTGGAGTTATTGGATGTTCATGGAACCCATCTCCCTTCCTCATCTGTAAGAACAAACAAACATTTGAAAACCAACATTCACAACTGCCCCTGGCCTACTCCTTCTGACGTTCTGCTTCCTCCTTCCTCCTCCAGGGATTCCAGATGAACCACGTTGTACTTTAAACCACTGTAAATAATAAACACTGTTCTTTTTGTACTCTCGTGCCTTGTGTCGTTCTGGGTCTCGTTACAAACTGGGTTACCTAGAAACCATTACAAAAAATTGCAAAACCTAAAGCTGCCCTGTGTGGCAAATTGGAACAAAAAATATAAAATAAATGAAAATATATTTAAATGGACATCAACTACCGTCAAGGTTCAAGTTTCAAGGTTCTTCATTGTCATTTGCATCATGTGTGGTACATGAGGTGGAACAAAATTGTGTACTCAGTGTCCCAGTTACACCCAAAAATAGCCAAAATATAAAGTATACAAAGAAACTGTATACAAAGATCCAAAAAAGCTAAGTCTGGTCCTCTGGACATTCAAAAAAACAAAACAAAGCAAGAAAATTGTAGAAACATTTCGTCTTTCGTCCGAAAGACTTCCTCAGTCTGAGCTGCTGTATTCAGCTCAGTCTTATAAATAGCACCTCTCACAGTGGATCAACCAGTTGGCTGATGACAGCCGAAACCAGCTGCTCACATGATCAAGGAGGACCATCAGCCTGACGATGGATCGTTAACACCCTGATGGTTGTTTGCTATTCACAGAGGGCTGAGTGATACTAGCAATAACAGCATTGTAAGAGGGGGACAGTTGAACCCGGAGGCCTCCACCTCTGTTTAATGATGGACGGTTTCTTTTCACAAAGATGGCCTCCTTTACTCCTCTCTCAAACCATTGTTCCTCTCTATCAAGGATGTGAACATCTTCATCCCTGAAAGAGTGACCGCTGGCCTGGAGATGAGTGTAGACCGCAGAGTCCTGACCTGATGATGTTGATCTTCTGTGCTGGGCCATCCTTTTGGCCAGTGGCTGTTTAGTTTCCCCGATATAAGACTGATCACAGCCCTCCTGACACTGAACAGCATACACAATATTACTCTGTTTGTGCCGGGGGACTGGATCTTTGGGATGAACCAGTCTTTGCCGTAATGTATTTTGGGGTTTAAAAGCCACTGGGACGTTGTGTTTAGAAAATAAACGTCTCAATGTCTCTGAAACTCCCGCAACATATGGAATGACCACTGGTCTGGGTCTGGGTTCCTTCTTTTCACCTGATGGCTGGCTGGAGTCCTGTTTGGGTTTCTTCTCTGCTTTCAGGAAGGCCCAGTTAGGATATCCACATTTCTCTAGAGCCTGTTTTGTGTGTGATTTCTCCTTCTGTCTGGCTGCTGAGTTAGTGGGGACGCTGTCTGCTCTGTGGTACAGAGTCCTGATGACTCCTAACTTGTGCTCCAGAGGGTAGTCAAACCTCAAGTCCTGGTCTGTCAGGATCTAAGATATATGCTAAACAATCTTAAAAAAAAAAAACGTTTTCTCTCTGTGCTCCGGTGAAGTCAGACATGTTCCCACCCCTGTCTGTTGCCACTCTAGTATGATCGCTTATGTATATATGTACCGGTATATGTATTTATTTATTGCATAGTCTCTGATTCCATGTACAGACATCATGCTCTGAATTTTAATTTTCCCTTTAGGTAGATGTCATCAAAACGGACAATTAATTACTTTAAAAGTTCATTTAAATAACAAAATATGCAATTTTGACTGTATCACTATCATAGAACCGATTTATAAATTTCCAATTTATTTTTCAGTAGAAAACTTTTAATCCTTCTTTGATTTAATTAAAAATACTTTTCAGGTCCAGATTGGCAGAATTATTGTTTATTGAGCTTGAAATGAGAGACGTTCAACACGTGGCCGTGCCAGCAGGTGAGTCACAGAAAGAGTTTATTCCAGATGGAAGATGGAGCGTGAACAGGTTGCTTTAACAGTCGAGGGTGTTTGGGAAGACAACATTTTTAGAGACGGCAAATACTGGAGGCAGGTTAAAGGAAGAGACGTTCAACACGTGGCCGTGCCAGCAGGTGAGTCACAGAAAGAGTTTATTCCAGATGGAAGATGGAGCGTGAACAGGTTGCTTTAACAGTCGAGGGTGTTTGGGAAGACAACATTTTTAGAGACGGCAAATACTGGAGGCAGGTTAAAGGAACACCGTGACGTTTTAAATTCTGGCTTCTTTCACTTCGTATGATCGTTTCAGGACAGAAACAGCTGCTCTTAAAAGATTAAAATGTACCTTTCAAAGCACGGCCGGGGAGCTGAACCACCAGCATGTTGGAGTCTGCTGCAGCTTCTGCAGAGTTTCATGGCTCCGTTATGACTCCTTTCTCTCCAAACCCATGAAGAATTGAGGTTTTTTTTATTTTATGTTTTACTGAGGTGTGCAGCTGATTATTTTTTCATGCTTTTACAGCTTCTCTGCAGATTCGCTCCACAGGATGTCTGTCTGTCGCCACTCTCGTATGATCAGCTTGGATTGGAGCAATGATTGCACAGCTGGCTGAATCCTGTCTACAATTAGTTCCTCCTTCACTATTTCTGAAGTAGCCAGTCATTCACGGTCATCTGGAAGCATCTGCTGTTTTTAATTAAAATAACATTACTACTCTGCTTCTTGGCCGTGCTACCGAAACTTCAGCACATCTGCGGCAGGGAGAGCGGAAGTGTTTAAAAATCCAGATGTGTCCTCAAAGCGAGAGCTAAGAAAAGCACCATACATCCATGAATGAATAGACATTTTAACATATACAAAGTAAAATACAGTAGTCCCTCTCTACTTTGCGGTTCTTTTGTCGTGGACTCGCTCTATCACGGTTTTTCAAAATAAGAGTGGACATGACACTCAATTGGCTGATTGATGGATGAGCCGCACGATCGGAATGGAATCTTTTTTTTTTATGAATTATTTTTAATTATTTAGCACCTGCTGCACATTTGTGCAGCCCATACTGCAGGATAAGCTTCCTGCGCGCAGAGTGGAGAAGTGTGCGTGGCCAAGAGCGCTTGCGCTTTTCTTCCGGCACTCGGCAAGGCAGGACGCATATCTTTCTGCTCTTCCCTCCCTAAGTTTTTCCTACTCCCTGCTTGCTTTTCGTCTCGTCTGTGACCCTTCAGCGCTCACTCGAACCAATATGGAATTAATCAATTGGGCTGTTTCTTCAATGGATAAGATTTTTTCCACGAAGCGGACCGTGCCAGGAGAAGCTGTCTGTCCCTCCGACACACACGCGGCTGGATACGTGCTGGACTCGTGGGGTCAGTGGCAGCCCATGTGTCTGACCGTCTTAAGTGTCGAAGACGTGGAGGATTTGTGGATTATTGGATTATTGGTAGCAACTGCTCTGTTTTTTGGCGTAACCGGAGTTGTTTGTTATCGGAAGCTGAGGGAGGCTTCGGCGGCTATCAGAGCGCTGTCGGCACTGCCTGATCAGCAAAATTCTCTGAACCGGGCCGTGAGCTCCTCATCCCAGCTGCTGTATGAGCTCAATCGCACGATTGGTGCAGTGGTGGACCACCGTGCACCTGCTGTCCGTTTTGGGACTTGTTTGCAGCCACCCCGGATCGATCAAGGGACAGGTGGAAGTTCATGAAGCGGGGCAGAGCAGAACCACATATTTGGATTTCTTTCGGCCATGAAACAGCACCCACAGACTTGGAGGCGGCAGTGGAAAAGAACACTGTGGTCTATTTGGATAACAAACAAGAACATTATCTGGCTTCTGCACATGTCCTTGAAAAGCGGGCTGTGGGAATCCATTCTCCCAGAGTGAGGAGCTGAAGAGC
>JBBPBX010034780.1:0-15109 GCA_038048925.1 Garcialebias charrua
CCAGCAGTGGTGTAGATATTAGAGTAGTGTAAATAAATGTAAACAGTAGTAATTACATGTAAGCAGTAGTAATAAAAGTAAACAGTATTAATAAATGTAAACAGAGAATGTAAACAGTATTATGATTATAGGCAGTGATGTAATACAGACATTAGTGCAAGTATGAGAAGTAGTGCAAACTGTATGAGCACATGACCGAGAGTTTAGTGAATAACCCGTTTGATGACACAGAGTCTAGTGTTAAAAACTTTGTGTTGAGTGATAATATGTGAGAAAGTTTTAGTGTTAAGGCAGTTCAAATGGGAGGGGAGGCAGAGCAGGCAGAGTGTTTAGCATTCTGACTGCCTGATGAACAGAGCTGTCTCTCAGTCTGCTGGTTCGAGCCTGGAGACTCCTCAGTCTCCTCCCTGATGGCAGCAGTCTGAAGCAGCTGTGTAGTGGGTGTGTGGGATCACCTGCCATGCGGTGGGCTTTCCGAGTGAGGCGTTTGCTGTGTAAGTCCTGCAGTGAGGGCAAGGAGGTGCCCACGATCTTCTCAGCTGCTCTCACAATGCGCTGGAGGCTCTTGCGGCAGGATGCAGTACATGCACCAAACCACACAGTGATGCAGCTGGTCAGGACACTTTCTATGGCACCTCTGTAGAAGGTGCTCATGATGGGGGTTGAAGCTCCAGCCCTTTTCAGCTTGCGGAGAAAGTAGAGACGCTGGTGAGCCTTCTTTGCCAGTGCTGCAGTGTTCCTGCTCCAGGACAGGTCCTTTGAGACGTGCACTCCCAGGAACTTGGTGCTGTCTACTCTCTCCACTGCGGTGCTGTTGATGGTCAGAGGGGCATGTTGGGCATCCCTCTTCCTGAAGTCCACAACAATCTCCTTTGTCTTCTCCACGTTGAGAGTGAGATTGTTGTGTCCGCACCACAAGGCCAGGCGGCTCACCTCGTTCCTGTAGTCCGTCTCATCGTTGTTGCTGATGAGACCTACCACTGTTGTGTCGTCCGCAAACTTGATGAAGTGGTTGGAGCTGTACGATGGTGTGCAGTCGTGTGTTAGCAGGGTGAATAGAAGGGGGCTCAGCACACATCCTTGTGGGGCCCCTGTGTTCAATGTGATGGTGCTAGATGTGTTACTCCCGATCCGTACTGTCTGTGGTCTCCCGGTCAGGAAGTCTAGCAGCCAGTTACACATTGAGGTGTTCAGCCCCAGACTGTCCAGTTTAAGGATGAGCTGTTGGGGGATGATGGTGTTAAATGCCGAGCTGAAGTCGATGAACAACATTCTAACATAGGAGTCCTTCGTGTCCAGATGTGTGAGAGCTGTGTGAAGGGCAGAGGAGATGGCATCGTCGGTTGAGCGATTAGGTCGGTATGCAAATTGGAAGGGATCCAGGGAGTCAGGGAGGACAGATGTGATGCTTTTCATGACTAGCCGTTCAAAGCACTTCATCAGGATGGGGGTGAGTGCTACTGGGCGATAGTCATTGAGGCATGCGGGCGTTGCCTTCTTTGGGACAGGGATGATGGTGGTGGCTTTGAAACAGGTGGGGACGATGGCCTGGCTCAGTGAGATGTTAAAGATGTCCGTGAAGACCGCTGCGAGTTCCCCTGCACAGTCCTTCAGCACACGACCAGGTATGTTGTCAGGACCAGAGGCCTTCCGGGCGTTAATCTTTATGAATGATCGCCTTACGCTGTCTGAGGACAGCGTCAGCACCTGGCCATCAGGAGAGGGGGGGAGTTTATGTGCTGGTGTGCTGTTACTTGCCTCGAACCGAGCAAAAAACTCATTCAGTTCATTCAGCGCAGAGGCTGAGCTGTCACAGGTCTGGGGGGGTGGTTTGTAGTTTGTGATGGTCTGTATTCCCTGCCACAGACTGCGTGTATCCCTGCTGTCCTTGAAACGGTGAGCTATTTTCCCAGAATACTGCTTCTTTGCCTTTCTGATGCCCCGGTCCAGGTTGTTTCTGGCTGCCCTCAGGCCCACCTGATCTCCCGCTTTGAAGGCAGCATTCCTGGCTCTCAGGAGTCTGTAAACCTCAGCTGTCAGCCATGGCTTCTGGTTAGCCCGAACAGTGATGGTTTTAAGGTTGGTTACATCATCAATGCACTTGGTGATGTATGAACATACAGTGTCTGAGTACTCCTGGAGACATGTGGTGTTGTTTGTGGTAGCAGCTTCTTTGAACATACTCCAATCTGTGGTGTCAAAACAGTCCTGGAGTGCCTCTGAAGACCCCTCTGGCCACACTCGTATCTGCTTGCGGACTGGTTTTGTGACTTTCACCAGTGGCCTGTATGCTGGCTTTAGCATAACACAGATATGGTCAGAAGCACCAATGTGGGGGAGGGGGATGGCTCTGTAGGAATTTTTCATGGTGGTGTAAACCTGGTCCAGGGTGTTGTTTCCTCTTGTTGCAAAGTTTATGTTTCTGTATGTTTTTGGAAGAACACTCTTTAAATCTGCATGGTTGAAATCACCAGCCGTGATGAGAAAAGCATCAGGATGGGCTGTTTGTTGCTCACTGATGTGCAGATATAGTTCATTTAGTGCCTCACCTCTATCTTTGCTGTTGGAGCTTGGGGGGATATATACAGCAACAATCAAAACAGCTGTAAACTCCCTCGGTAAAAAGAACGGTCTGCATTTAATAGTCATGAACTCCACTAAAGGTGAGCAGTGTTTGTAGACCACAGCAGCATCACGACACCATGCGTTGTTGATGTAAACACAGAGCCCCCCTCCCCTTGTCTTACCTCCCTCGGGGGTTCGGTCCGCTCTGTAGCATGTTAGCTGCTCCAGCTGAATAGCATGGTCCAGAACGTTGTTGTTGAGCCACGTTTCCGTGAATACAAACACACAACAGTCTCTCACAGTCTTTTGTGTCGTTCGCAGCAGGCGTATATAATCCAATTTGTTGTCCAAGGAGCGCACGTTAGCCAGAACCATGGATGGGATCGCCGGCCTGTGTGGGCTAGCTGCTAGCCTCGCTCTGATCCCTCCGCGTTTACCCCGCTTCTGTTTCCTGTCACGCCGCTTGTGGCGTTTCCATGGCGGGCGCGGTGAAGCGTCACGCCGCTTGTGGTACTTCCACGGCGGGCGCGATGAAGGGAAGGTCGGGGCTGGCTTCCAGAGCAGCTCGCAGTCACGAAGCTGATGTAACTCCACCTCGAGCTCATGTAGCTTCTCCTGGAGTTCGCTGTTTATTCCCAAATGAGCGGTTTTTCCGACATCAAGCAGGAATTCACGGCTATACTTGCGTTCTTGAACACGTAGACAAGACAAAGACGTGCCGGCAAATTGCGGCGTGCAGGACAAGACAGACGAAAGCACCGTGTTGCTGGGAGAGAGAGAAGCCGCAACGTTTGCACGCGCCGCCATGTTGGATTCCACCTCAGGATGCCACCTCAGCTGGCTCCTCTCGATGTGGAACTGATCCTCATCCCGACCGCATCACACTCGGCTGCAAACCGCGCCAGCGAAAGCTGTAGATCACGATCTGATGAAGCCAATAGGACCACATCATCTGCAAAAAACAGAGAAGCGATTCTAAGGCCACCAAAACGGATCCTCTCAACACCTTGGCTGCGCCTAGAAATTCTGTCCATAAAAGTTATGAACAGAATCGGTGACAAAGGGCAACCTTGGCGGAGTCCAACTCTCACCGGAAACGAGCCTGACTTACTGCCAGCGATGCGGACCATGCTCTGACACCGGTCGTACAGGGACCTAACAGCCCATATCAAAGGGCCTGGTACCCCATACTCCCGGAGTACCCCCCACAGAACCCCCCGAGGGACGCGGTCGAATGCCTTCTCCAAGTCCACAAAGCACATGTAAACTGGTTGGGCAAACTCCCACGCACCCTCCAGGACCCTGCTGAGGGTGTAGAGCTGGTCCAGTGTTCCACGACCAGGACGAAAACCACACTGCTCCTCCTGAATCCGAGGTTCGACTATCCGACGGACCCTCCTCTCCAGAACCCCTGAATAGACCTTACCAGGGAGGCTTAAGAGTGTGATCCCCTATAGTTGGAACACACCCTACGGTCCCCCTTTTTGAATAGGGGAACCACCACCCCAGTCTGCCAATCCAAGGGAACTGCCCCCGATGTCCACGCGATATTGCAGAGTCGCGTAAGCCAACACAACCCCACAACATCCAGAGCCCTAAGGAACTCAGGACGAATCTCATCCACCCCCGGAGCCCTGCCACCCGGAGCTTTTTAACCACCTTGGCGACCTCAGCACCAGAGATTGGAGAGCCCGACCCAAAATCCCCAGGCTCCGCTTCCTCAGTGGAAGACGTGCCAGTAGGATTGAGGAGGTCTTCGAAGTATTCCGCCCACCGACTCACAACATCCCGAGTTGAGGTAAACAGCACGCCATCCCCACCATAAATGGTGTTGGTCGCGTACCGCTTCCCCCCCCCTGAAACGCCGGATGGTGGACCAGAATCGCCTCTGAGGTCAAGATGCAACTGGCCTGGGAAATTTAAATATTAACTTCAGTGACAGTGTGAAGAACCTTGGAGTGACCTTTGATAAGGCTTTACATTTTGACAAACACATCACCTCTGTTGTCCGGTCTGGATTTTTTTATTTACGTCTTTTAAAAAAGGTCAAACCATTTTTAAACCGTTGCGACTTGGAGAAGGCTGTTCATGCTTTTATCAGTTCTAGGCTCGATTATTGTAACGCTCTGTATGTTGGTGTGCCTCAGTCAACACTGAGCCGCCTCCAGCTTGTTCAGAATGCAGCAGCTCGCCTTTTAACCAACACTCCTAGATGGGACCACATCACACCTGTTTTATTCTCACTACATTGGCTTCCTGTCCATTTTAGAATAGATTTTAAACTTTTATTATTTGTTTTTAAAGCTCTGAATGGCCTCGCTCCTCCTTATATAACGGAGTTGTTAAGTTTCCCCGCCCGCTCCAGGTCTCTGAGGTCAGATAGCCAGCTCCTGCTCTCTGTTCCACGGACAAAATATAAACGTTGTGGTGACCGTGCCTTTTCTGCGGCTGCACCTCGACTCTGGAATACACTCCTGCTTGAGCTACGTCAGATAACTGACCTTGGCCCTTTTAAATAGAAGCTTAAGACTTTTTTATTCCAACTGGCTTTTAGTAATTAAATATGTGGTGACATTTCTGGTTTTATTTTTGCTATTATGTTGTGTTTTTCTTGATTTTTAATCCGTTGTCTTTTTAAGTACTGCACTGTTTTTTGTTAAGCACTTTGGTCACCATCACCGTGGTTGTGTAAAGTGCTATACAAATGAATAAATGAAATGAAAAATCGGGCTGCTGCATTCTGGACCAGTTGTAATCGTGCAATGGTGGTCTGACTGATACCAAACAGCAGTGAATTGCAGTAATCAAGCCTAGATGTAATGAATGCGTGTATTACAGTCTCCAGGTTATTTTTGGATACTATGGGCTTCAGCTTAGACAGTCGCCTCAGCTGGAAAAAACAGGATTTAACGATCATGTTTACATAGCAGGTCCCCGGTTCAAATCCCGGTCCAGGGGCCTTTCTGGGTGGAGTTTGCATGTTCTCTCCGTGCATGCGTGGGTTTTCTCCGGGTGCTCCGGTTTCCTCCCACAGTCCAAAAACATGCATGTTAGGTTGATTGGCGACTCTAAATTGACCCTAGGTGTGAGTGAGACAGGTCCCTCTTGTAAATGAGTCCCCATGGCTCAACGAGGCTAGCCTGTATAAATAAAGGTTGAATGAACATGACTGTTGAGTTTCATGGAAGGGTCCATTATCACTCCCAGATTTGTGACTTTTTTTCCAGATAGGGCTAGAGCAGAAAGGTCAATGCAGTGGTTCGTGATTGTGTCGTTGGGAGGGAACAACATGGCTTCAGACTTCTTTTCATTGAAACTTAAGAAATTTAAAGCCATCCAGTACCTGATGTCAGCTAGGCAGTCAAGCAGAGGTTGAATAGAGCACGTACCATTGTGTCTTATGGGGGAAGTAAATTTGACAGTCCTCGGCATAGAAGTGGAAAGGTATGTTGTGTTTCCGGAAAATAGCACCAAGTGGCAGCAGGTATAATGAGAATAGGAGCGGACCCAGGATGGACCCCTGCGGAACCCCCCATTTAAGTTCTGCCGCTGCAGAACTAAAATTGTTGATGGAAACACAAAAGGATATGTCAGAGAGGTAGGATCTGAACCAATTGAGGGCTGACCCTGTGATGCCCACCCACTGCTCCAACCTAGCAATGAGGATGTCATGTTCAATAGTGTCGAAAGCAGATATAAGGTCCAATAGGATAAGCAACAGAGTCACCAGTGTCTGTGGATAAGAAGATGTCATTAAAAACCTTCGGTAAGGCAGTTTCAGTGCTGTGGAGAGGTTTGAAGCCAGATTGGAATAACTCAAGGATAGCGTGATCCTCCAGGAAGCACTTCAACTGGGACTCGACTATTTTGTCTAGAACTTTAGAAACAAATGGAAGTCTGGAGACAGGCCTGAAGTTGGATACGACTGAGGGGTCAAGGTTTGGTTTTTTCAGGAGAGGTTGTACAGCAGCATGTTTTAATGTTTTTGGTACCACACCAGTGGATAAACTGCTATTTACAATAGCAAGAATGGAAGGACCTAGAGTAGGAAAAACCTCCTTTAGTAGCCGATGGGGAACCACATCAAAGGGGGAACCAGATGGTTTCAGGTTGCACATGACCTACTCTAGAGAAGACAGAGAGATTGGTTCAAAATGGTCAAATATAGCAACAGATTGAGGCGAGATGGATGGATCGTGAGTTGGAGGTGAAATGAGAGCCCGGGTGTCATTGTTGTCCCCTAGTTGTCTGGTGTCTCTGTGTTGTTCCTGCTGGTGTCTCAGCTTAGTAATACTTCTCAGTCTCAGCTTAATTTTGCCCTGCTCCAGTTTAGTCTTACATGTTTAATTTTATTCTCTGTCCTGCCTCAGTTCAGTTATTGTTCATGCATCAGCTCTTGTTTAGTCCAGTCCTACTCCATGTTTTAATTCTTTGTCCCGCCTCAGTTTAGTTATTTATGCTTCAGCTCGTGTTTAGTTTAGTCCTGCTCCATGTTTTAATTATTTGACCTGCCTCAGTTTAGTTATTGTTCATGCATCAGTTTGTGTTTTGTTCAGCCCTGCTCAATGTTCAGTCCTGCTCCAATTAGCCAGATTCTCTTCACTTGTGTCATGCCCTGCCTATGTAGTATATAATCAGCTCTCTCTGTCTTGTCAGTTGTCTCCGGATTGTCCTTAATGGTGTCATGTTTCTGCCCTCCGTTCCTGGTCTTTAGTCTCAGTCTCAGTCTTAGTATTTAGTGAGCTTGCTGCCTTGACAGCCTTTTGTTTTATTTTTGTAAAATAAAGACTTTTTGGATTTTCCCTGAGCCTCCTGTCATCTTCCTGCATATCGGTTCAACACTCCTTGTTGGCAGAATCTGATACCGGGTGGTCGCAATTTTTTCTAAAAAGAAATGTAGGAAGTTCTCGCACAGCTCAGTCGAGGCTTCCAGAGGTGATGGTTCAGTGAGATGGAGAACAGAGTTTAGGGTGGAGAGCAGAACTTGTGGATTGTGAGATTTTGAGGCAATGATATCTGAAAAGTATTGGGATTTAGCAGTTTTTACTGCTTTCTGATAACGACGCCAACTCTCTTTTAATATTTGAAAAGAGACCTGCAACCTGTCTTTTCTCCATTTACGCTCTTCCCTCCTGCACTGCTGCCTAACGGACTTGGGATGTCATTCAGCCAAGGTTCTGCTCAGAGTTTTGATTTTCTAGATTTAACAGGAGCAACAAAATCCAGAGCCTTTAAACAGACAGAGTTGAACTGGGATGTCAACTCCTCAGTGGTGGAGAGAAACACTGGGGGCTGACTTATCAATTCAGAGTTGTAAACATCTGTGAAACGTGCAACAGTTAAATGGTTAATGGCCCGTCTGCTACGTGCAGGAATGCACAGCTTAGGAGTTAGATGGGGGAGGGTGAACTCAAACGGGACTGGCATGTGGTCTGAAAACACATTGTTACCGATTTCAAGATTACTAACAGTCACATCACGAGTTAAAACAAGGTCCAGTGTATGTCCACGCTCTTGGGTGGGACCAAAATGCATTACCTTTGAACATCCAGAGAATTTTTACAAAGAGAGAAAGCTGCTATAATCTTAAGGGGACAGAGATGTTCATAACAACTAAATTTAGAACCAGTTTGAAAGAACGATGTACCTCGATAAAAGGAGTGAGATTGTGGAATAATCTGGAAAATGATATTAAAAGTGCCAAGTCAATGTACATGTTTAAGAAATTGATAAAGTGTGGATTGCTAAAAAAATGAACCTGTGTAATGTGTACTCATATGAATTGTTGTTCTAGAAGGATTTCATTTATTGTTTTATTGTTTTACTAACTGAAGAATGTTATTGTTTGAATTTTATTTATGAGAAAAAAGGGGCAGATATTATAATAATTTTTTTCTTCTATCTTCTACCTTTCATTTCATTGTATTGGTTTTCTTTTCTTTTTGTTGTTGTTGTAAATATAATTGTTGTAAATTGTTGTAAATATAATTAATTTGTTTTTAGGATATGAAATGAATAAAGAATTATTATAAATATTTGGGTATCTTGGTCGACTTGCATCTCTCTTTTAAGCTTCACATGGAAAACCTAGTAAGGAAACTGAAAGTTAAACTGGGTTTCTTTTTCAGAAATAGATCTTGTCTAACTCTGAATGCTAGGAAACGCCTTGTAACTGTGACTTTCCTTCCCTCCATTGACTACGGTGACATTATCTATATGAACGCTCCTACAAGCACTCTGCTGGATGCTGTCTATTATGGTACATTAAGATTCATAAATGGCTGCAACTACCGTACCCATCATTGCACCCTGTATTCACTGGTTAACTGGACATAATTAACCACGCAGACTCTTCCATTGGTACATTTTCATCTTTAAATCATTTCTTGGTCTGCTGCCTTCATACATCTCCTCCTACATGTCTCTGTGCAAGTGCAGCTACAGCGTGCGCTCTCAGGAGATGATTACCTGCAGTGTTCCCTCAGTGAGGACTGAACTAGGCAAAAGGGCCTTCTCCTACGCCGCTCCTGTTTCTTGGAATATCTTGCAAAAAGATCTGAAGCTCTCGACCTTGACTTTTCTAAGTGACTTTAAAACTCTGTTAAGTTCCTAGCAAAAACCAATGCAGACATGTTCCCATTTTTAGTTTTTTAATCGCCTTAAAATCTAGCTTTTTTTGTGTGTGTTTTTTTTGCTACTATTCCTCTTGATTGTCCTTTTGGTTGCTATTTTGTTTTGATTTGTAAAAAAAAAGAAGAGAAACAAATGTGTATGCCTATGTCTATTGTTGTCTTTGACTTATACGCGGTAAAATATAGCAATAAGTGTGAACCTCCTCAGGAGCTCCACTGCCAGGGAAGAAGTTTCCATCATCGTAACGATGGAGGGAGACGTAGAGAACACTGGGGTTGTTGTAGAAGACCTGCTGGGTGCCATTGCCATGATGAATGTCCTGCAAGGACAAAACCAGGTCAGTAAAAGGCACTGAACACAAAGGAAGAGGTTTCAGTGTGTTCACCTCCCAAACATTTGGTCTCAAACAAACCACTGTGGTTATAGTTGGGCTCTGTACCTACGGCCAAGAGTCAGCTGCCCTGTTTCTGTGTCCTTCCCTTAAACAATTATTTACTTAATAAAAACTTGTTCAGTGGATATTTTGTAACAGATACAGCAACCCACCCAGTCCACAATGAGGATCTTCCCAATTCCAAGTTTCTGCTGTAGCAGCTTGGCAGTGATGGCTACTGAGTTGAAGAAACAAAAGCCCCTGTGTAACACACACACACACACACACACACACACACACACACACACACAGACATGTGTTAGAACCACAGTGTGGAGAACTACGGAGCCCCTCTGGTGTCATGGTAGGAAATAAAATTATTGAGTGGCCACGTGAAAGTATCAAGTGGCCACTTGATAATTATCAAGTGGCCACTTGAAAGTATTAAGTGGCCACTTGAAAGTATTAAGTGGCCACTGAAAGTATTAAGTGGCCACTTGAAAGTATTAAGTGGCCACGTGAAAGTATTAAGTGGCCACGTGAAAGTATTAAGTGGCCACGTGAAAGTATTAAGTGGCCACGTGAAAGTATTAAGTGGCCACGTGAAAGTATTAAGTGGCCACGTGAAAGTATTAAGTGGCCACGTGAAAGTATTAAGTGGCCACGTGAAAGTATTAAGTGGCCACGTGATAACGTTGTATATGTTTCACGTTCACGCTCCGTGGATTCACTTGTCACTTCTCCTGAGCCGCGCGCCTGCTGTCAGACTGCCCCTCTGAATTAAATTGAATGTGAAATCAGCCTTAAATATAAGGATATCCAGGCAGGGTGTGCTGTAACATTAGTTTTACGTTGTATATTTCACGTTCACGCTCCGTGGATTCACCTGTCACCTCCTTGAGCAGACGCAGCGCCTGCTGTCAGACTGTCCTCGATCTGAATTAAATTGAATGAGAAATCAGCTTAAATATAAGGATATATCCAAGGTGTGCTGTAACATTAGTTTTACGTTGTATATTTCACGTTCACGCTCCGTGGATTCACCTGTCACTTCCTCCTTGAGCGCCTGCTGTCAGACTGTCCCTCTGAGGAGCGGTGGTTCGCTTAGGGACCGTCAACAAATTACTGTATTTTCAGAGTATTTGTGAAAGCAGCACCATGTATCATAAATAAAGTTTCTCAGTATTCTGCATGTTAATAAATCATGAATTTTCTAACCATTTAAAATCCAGAAGAACAAGGTGGCACTTGTGTTTCAAAGGTAGCCTACTATAACGTTATTTTAAAGCATCCAAGTTCATTGAAGGATTCAAAGATTCAAGATTCTTTGTCATGCCACCACATGTGGTGGAACAAAATTGTGTACACAGGGTCCCAGTTACATCCAACAAAAGTATTAAAATCTGTGTAAAAAAAATAAATCAATCAATCAGTCAACTTTGTTTTAAGTGGCACATTTTAAAAACCATAGAGTTAACCAAAGTGCTGTACAATAACACAAAAGACAAGTTAATTAAAAAGATAAAAAACATACAAAGCATACAAAAATAAAAAAATACATATACCAGTCTTACTGCAGGTGTGTTAAAATTCATTCAACCTTTATTTCGTCAGGTTAATCTCATTGAGCCTCGAGGACTCATTTACAAGAGCGACCTGCTACAAACTAAAGAATGATGAAAACAGCAATAGTAGAAATGTCCTTAAACAATCAACAATAGACCAACATAAAAGAGAAATACAGATTTTTTTAACAAATTAAAACAAAACATTAAAGTAACAAAACATTATGAAGTGAAATCAGTAACAGTAATCAGTAACAGGAACAAATCTGCATTGGTTTTTGCCAGGATTCCAACAGATTCTTAAAACCATTTAGAGAGGTCAAGGCTGAGAGCTTTAAGTCTTTTTGTAAGATATTCCAGGAAGCAGGAGAGGAGTAGGAGAAGGCCCTTTTGACAAGTTCAGTCCTCACTGATGGAACACTGCAGGTAATCATGTCCTGAGAGCGCACGCTGTAGCTGCACTCACGCAGAGACATGTAGGAGGAGATGTATGAAGGCAGCAGTGACAGGCTTTGCTCCTGTCATGTTTTCTGTTGGCTCCTTCTCATCCCTGCACCTCCTCCCCTGTCAGATATCCCACAGGTGTTCAGTGTTTAGTTAATTACTTTGGTCTGTATTTAGGTGTGGATTCAGGTCTTTGCATTTGTCGGGTCATAGTCATTTTCTCCCTTATGTCTGGTGGAGCCAAACACTTCCTCATCGTTTTGTAAGTAGTTGCTGCCCTGTCAGCCTTTTGTTTTCATTATTAAAGTGTTTATTATTTTACACTCTCCGTCTCCGAGTCCTGTTCTGCCTGCACTCTGGGTTTGCTTGCTCACCGGAACCAAAGCGTGATAAGCAGACCAAGAAGTGATTTAAAGATGAAAATGTACCAGTGGAAGAGTCTGTGTTAATTAATGATGTCCAGTTAGAATACTGGGCAGTGGTGGGTATGATAATCACAGCCAGTTATGAATCTTAGAGCAACAAATTCAATAAAAGATAAGATCATGTGTTAAAAGCCACAGAATAAAAGTGTGTTTTTAAAAGAGATTTAAAAACAGGAAGAGAGGAGGCCTGTCTGACACTCAATCTGTATAAACTCTAAGATATGAACTAAGAACAACGTTCACTATAAACACACACTTTCAGAGGGCTTCATCAGTCTGAGGAGTCCCAAATAAACTGTTTTCTCCACTAAAAAAGTTAAGTCTGGTCCTCTGGACTTTCAAAAAAAAATTTGGAGAAACGTTTCAAACTGGATGATCCACTATGAGAAGGTTCTAAGACTGAACTGAATACAGCATCAGACTGAAGAAGTGTATGGGATGAAAGACAAATCGTTTCTGCAATTCTTTTTTTGTTTGTTTTGTTTTTGAATGTCCAGAGGAACATACTTAACTTTTTTAGATTTTTCTACATGATTACTGAGCATCCATCAGGATGTTTTCCCCACTAAACAGTACACTCCTTTAATGGACCAACCAGTTTGCTGGTTTTGCTGGTGACTGATAAAGCCCTCCAAATAGAGGGTGAAACATCTTTCCACAAAAAAGAAATTGGCCAGATGACCTGACTGACCATTATTGTATTTTGTATCTTAGATTGAGCATGAACTTTGATGCTTTAAAAGAAAGTTACAGTACTTTTGAAACACAAGTGCCACCTTGTTCTTCTGGATTTTAAATGGTTAGAAAATTCATGATTTATTAACATGCAGAATACTGAGAAACTTTATTTATGATACATGGTGCTGCTTTCACAAATACTCTGAAAATACAGTAATTTGTTGACGGTCCCTAAGCGAACCACCGCTCCTCAGAGGGACAGTCTGACAGCAGGCGCTCAAGGAGGAAGTGACAGGTGAATCCACGGAGCGTGAACGTGAAATATACAACGTAAAACTAATGTTACAGCACACCTTGGATATATCCTTATATTTAAGCTGATTTCTCATTCAATTTAATTCAGATCGAGGACAGTCTGACAGCAGGCGCTGCGTCTGCTCAAGGAGGTGACAGAATCCACGGAGCGTGAACGTGAAACATATACAACGTTATCACGTGGCCACTTGATAATTATCAAGTGGCCACTTGATACTTTCACGTGGCCACTTAATACTTTCACGTGGCCACTTAATACTTTCACGTGGCCACTTAATATTTTCACGTGGCCACTTAATACTTTCACGTGGCCACTTAATACTTTCACGTGGCCACTTAATACTTTCACGTGGCCACTTAATACTTTCACGTGGCCACTCAATAATTTTATTTCCTACCATGACACCAGAGGGGCTCCGTAGAGAACTAACGCTTGGTTCTTTCAGAATAACAGTACTGACATGGCTGTGGACTCCTCAGCGTGGTGACCAGGTGGACGCACCACTGCAAAGCCATTCTGATACAAAGGCACACAAGTCAGTTAGTCATTTAATGTGTCACTTTGGTGTTCATGAACATTTTGAACACAAGTGTTACCTTCAGCTCCCCTGCAGCCACTTTGAAGGCCAGTTCAATGACTGAGCCCACCGCCATGCGGACAGCAGCTGATGAATGCATCTCATTCCATACAGTGTCACTGTCCACCTGCAGGAGGGCAGCACAAATCCCAGATCAGACCAGACCCTCCCCTTCAGGTCACACATAACACAGGTCAAAGTCAAGGTTCCTTTATTCTCACACAAATGAAATGTGCACACAGGGTCCAGTTACATCCAAGAAAAGTATAAATTGCAAAGAAAAACAGTAGTAAGATCTAAGATATGAACTAAGAAATATGCTAAACTAAGAATACACTAAGCACTAATAGTACAAAAACAATACGCAATACAGATGAGCTAATGTAAGAGTGTCTCACCCCGATGCCCCCACAGGGAAGGACAGCATACATTTTCTGACTGATAGGACCTGAAAAAGTCAAGAAAACTTGGATTTCAGCTTTTATGAAGCAGTTTATTTTATTTTTATTTTTTTTAAATACAACTAAAACCAGAGACCATTCTAAACACCACTTCAATACAAAAAACAACTGAATAAACAAGAAATTAAAAACACACAAAACCTCTCTGTGACTTCAGCTCCTGGTATGCTGATGCCAGCCCAAATTAAGTCCTGAGGTACAAAGATCTGACCACCTATTCCTGATGAGGTAATGCACTCCTGGAGCTGTTCCAAGTTCTTTCAAGCCTGTGAAGGTGTAACATCCATCTTCAGCTCCTCCGGCCTGGATCAACAACCATGCTTATTAGTGGGAAGAACTCTCCTGATGGTTGGCTCTCCAGATCCATCCATGCAATATCTCCAGGTCAGGTCAAGGGACAGCAGCTTGAGCAGGGAGACCCAGATACAGTATCTCTTTCACATCCTCCTCATCTAGTTCTTCTGAGAGGAATCCAAGGTTTTCTTAGGCCAGCTGAGAGACATACGCTCTCCAGTGTGTTTTGGATCTTCCCCAGTTTCCCAGAACACCTCCCTAAGGAAGCATCCCTGAGAAATCATTACCAAATGTCCAAGCCACATTAATTTGCACCAGCTCTCTGGAGTCTCTCTTGGATACCTGAACTTCTCACCTTATCTCTAATGGAGAGTACTGAACTTGGCAAAAGGGCTTTCTCTTACTCGACTCCTGTTTCCTGGAATATCTTGCAAAAAGATCTGAAGCTCTCGACCTTGACCTCTCTAAAAGGCTTTAAGAATCTGTTGGACTCCTGGAAAGGACCAATGCAGACATGTTCCTGTTTTTAGTTTTCTACATTTGTCTTATAATCTAGCTGTTTTTGCTACTTTTTTGCCATCTTACTTTAATTTGTAAAAATAAAATAAAAAAATCTGTATGCCTCTTTTATGATTGTCTATTATTGTCGCTGTTGTCCACTGTTGTCATCATTTTTTTAAATTTTTTTTATTATTTGTTTATCAGGAGATCATACAACAGTTGATATTACATGTATTTTACAAAACTTACATGACTTCTCCGATTTTTTCTTCTTTTC
>JBBPBX010034780.1:15192-32413 GCA_038048925.1 Garcialebias charrua
AAAAATAATAATAATAATAATAATAATGATAATAATAATAATGATAATAATAATAATAATGATAATAATAATAATAATAATAATAATAATAATAATAATAATAATAATAATAATAAATAAAATATAAAAAAATAGGGAGGGGGGAGATAGGACGGCATTGAGAAGCTAAAAAGAAAACAATGTTTTACCCATTCATTTATCCTTTAAAATCAAGTCACATGGTAATGTGATGAGTCAGTCAAATCAGTCTGTACATTATGACGGCAGAGATTTTACATATGACACAAATGATGCCCACTTATAAGTAAATTTTTCTGAACTACCTTTCACTGTTAATAATTTTTTTTCCATCTTCAAGAATGATCTTACAGTATTAAGCCATTGTAATGTGGATGGAGGTGTGGGAGATTTCCAGGTGAGCAAAATACAGCGCCTGGCGAGAAGAGAACAAAAGGCCAGGACCTCCCCCTGCTGGCGGGATAGATTAAGTGTGGTTCCTGGGACTCCAAAAATGGTAATTAGTGGATCACTTTGAATCTGGATCTTAAAAACTCCTGAGAGTATGGAAAATAAATATTTCAAAAAAATTTGTAAGTTTGGGCAAAGGAAAAACATATTACTTAAATTGCAAGGGGAAGCCTGACATCTATCACACTGGTCTGGAATTGAAGGGAAAATTTTAGATAAACGGGATTTTGAGAAGTGTACTCTATTTATTACTTTAAACTGTATTAACTGTAGTCTGGCACATAGTGTACTATGGCTATGCTGAGAATAACTTTATCCCACCGTGAATCTAACAGTTCAACACCCAATTCACGTTCCCATGCAGTTCTGGTTTTACCCGATAAGTTGGCCTCAACTGTCATAAGTTTTCCATAAATATTGGAAAGAGGAGATTTCAGGTTGGGTTTCAAAACTAGTTCAACCCATGGTGGGTCAGTAGGAAGAGTCGGGAAATTTGGAAACCGCGATGAAACTTAATGTCTAATTTGGAAGTAAAGAAACAAATATGAGGTGGGTAGATTAAATTGAGAAGACAACTCTGGAAAACTAAGAAATAAACCATCTTTGTAAAGGTCTCTCATTGTTCTAATACCTCTCTCATGCCAAATTCTGTAGGAAGCATTAATGGATGCTGGAGAAAAAATGTGATTCTTTAACGGCATTTTATTAGAGGGTGATACAAATTTAAAGTGGGACCTAAATTGTGACCAGATCTTGAGTGTAGAGAGCACTATAGGATTTGTAGTAACAGAGGATGGTTTAATTGGTAGTGATGAATAAATAATTGAGGCAGGTGAAAAAGATGCAGAAATCGATTGAATTTCAAGTTTACACTAGCCTGGTTAAAACCAGACCCTGTCCTTCACTTCGCTTCAGACAAGGGTCTGGGACCTCTCCATTGAAAAAGGATTCTTGCTGGAGGCGTGGGCTCTGCTGATGGCTGCTCCCCCGTGGTCTGCTGAACTTGACTTCAGCTCCGCCTCCTGTTGAATTTTCTCTCGCTCCGTTGTATATTCTGTGTTTATATGATAATAAAACGTCCTAATAAAATAAAATAAAACCATGGAGCGCTGGTCCAACACACCAGAAGACCAGGAAATCTGATGGGACTCGGGCAGCAACTTAAAACCTGACTTTAATTCTCTCGTGACAACCTGAGGCATTTCCTTGTTCAGCGGAGGGAGAGGAGGAGGAGGGAGGAGGGAGCGAACACTTGACTTTTGGGAAAAAAACAAAAGAAAACTCCAGATAAGGGATTAAGAAGGGGAAATTAATAAATTTGTGTCACATATAAAACAGTCCTGCATCGCTTTGAATGAGAACATGCGGCTGCGAGCTGGCTGCGCGCTGGGACAGGTGGGGGCATTTCCTTGTTCAGCGGAGGGAGAGGAGGAGGAGGAGGAGGAGGGAGGAGGGAGCGAACACTTGACTTTTGGCCAAAAAAACAAAAGAAAACTCCAGATAAGGGATTAAGAAGGGGAAATTAATACATTTGTGTCATTTATACAACAGTCCTGCATCGCTTTGAATGAGAACATGCGGCTGCGAGCTGGCTGCGCTGGGACAGGTGGGGGCGTAGGTTAGGGGCCAAAAACTCTGCCCCTTCTGTTCTCTGATTGGTCCGGTCAAAAATCTACCAGAGAAATCCTTGTCTATGAGAGAAGTCCCAGACTGTGCAGTGAAGGAAAATGAGAATTGAGCGGAGCTGTGCAGGAAGGCGAGGGCCAGGCTAAGTTTACACCAAATCAGATCAGGTGAAATTAACCAATAAGTAGTTTATGGATATGTGAGGACCAGTAATACATTGTAAAATTGGGTAGGGAAAGACCACCATTTGTGGTGAACTGTTGCAATAGAGAAAGTCTCATTCTGGGGGCCTTTCCATTCCACAAAAAGGAGGAGACCATCTGATCTAAGGACTTGAAGAACTGTTTGGGCAGAAAAAGAGGGATACTTTGATATAAAAACAGAAGTCTAGGTAGCACATTCATTTTAATACTATTAATCCTGCCAATCAGTGAAAGAGGGAGAGAGTTCCACCTCTGAAAGTCTGGTGCGATTTGGGAGACTAGAGGGGCAACATTCTGAGAAAACACTGAGGGCAGAGTACGTGTAATATTAATTCCCAAGTACCTAAATCCCGAGGGGCTGAGCCTAAAAGAGCTATCAGAGGGCCTAAGTTTTAAAGCTAATGAATTCACTGGGTAGCAATCACTTTTAAGTGGATTAATTTTATAGCCAGAATACAATCCAAAATTTTCTAGAGTATTTAAAATTGGGGGAAGACTACATAAAGGATTAGAAACATACAGGAGAAGGTCATCTGCATATAAGGACAGTTTAAGCTCGACACCAGAGTGGATGATTCCATGAAAAGAAGAGAGGGATCTTAGGGCAACAGAAAGAGGTTCAATGGCTAACGCAAACAAGAGAGGGGAAAGAGGACAACCCCGTCTAGTACCACGTCCCACCGGAAAATCATCAGATTGGACGAAATTAGTGAGAATACATGCTTGAGGAGATGTATAAAGTAGCTTGATCCAAGACACAAACCTTTCTCCAAAACCAAACCTATTGAGAGCGGCAAAGAGATACTCCCATTCCACTCGATCAAAAGCTTTCTCAGCGTCAAGAGAAATCATCACTTCAAGAGACTTAGAGGAATGAGTTGAAAAAATTGTGTTCAATAGTGTACGAGTGTTAAAAAACAACTGGCGACCTTTGATGAATCCATTCTGTTCTTGTGAAATAATCAGAGGAAGAACCGTCTCAAGCCGAGTTGCGAGTACTTTAGCCAAAATCTTAAAATCCACATTTAAGAGCGAAAGGGGTCTATAAGACTCGCAAGCAGTGGGATTTTTATCCTTCTTCAACAGGAGAACAATTGAAGCCTGAGTTAAGGTGGGAGGCAGCAGGCCATGCCCGAGCGACTCATTATAAACCTCAAGAAGAAGAGGAGCTATCTTATCTTTAAATTTTTTGAAAAATTTGGCAGGGAATCCATCTGAGCTGGGTGTTTTACTACCAAAGGCCTCCTTTAGCAACCGAGAGACCGTAGCCGTTGTAGCCGATAAAGGGTCATCTTCCGGGACACCGATGATACGGATGTTCTGACGTCGAGACCGGGACTCCAAGTCATCACACTTATCCTCCAGCTGTGCCACCGTTTTAGTAAGGATGTCGACTTTTTTCTGTAGGCTAACGGTGTCATCAGTGCATGTGGATACGGACTTCTCCACCTCAGCAACAGTTAGCTTTAGCCCCGTAAAACTTTCCTGTACCGCAGCTAGGCCCGAGGATAGTTCCTTTTTGAAGGATAACAGCTCGACATTAATCGAAGAGAGACTTTCACCAAGAACAGCATGAAACTCTGCTTTAGGTGTAGCTGTAAAGTCCTCTCAAAGAGCCACAAGTAGCTCCTGTTTAAGGCTGCTGATGTTGTAAATTTCAACGGCCTGGGCCGCTTCAGACGAAGGAGATGACTCAGCATAGGTCGGGGTCTCATCACAAGGAGCAGGCCGCAGGTGAGTTTGGATCAAACTTCCTCCTTTAGCAGGCTTTGGTGGCATTTTAGTGACTGAGCAAAAGGATTATATTAAATGTATAGATTACCTATTGTTTGCGGTCAAAGTGGAAAAACGTGCCAGCTATTAGTCGGAAAAAAAGGCCAACTCCGCAAGAGCGCACCTAAACACAACTTACCCCACTGGCATTCAGTCGGAAGTCGTCATAATTCTTTGTTTAAATCAAATCTCTCTTGTAAATGAGTCCTAGAGGCTCAATGGGATTAACCTGTCTAAATAAAGGTTGAATGAATGAGTCCAACCATCCTACAGAGAAAAATCCTCTTCACCACTTCTATCCATAATGCCATTCTTTTGGTCACTTCTCTGAGTTCAGGGTCAAAAATGAGGATAGACCGAACAGTAAACAGAGAGTTTCTCCTTGCAGCTTGGTACAAACTCCAAAATATTGCTCACTCATGAACAAAACCCTGATACTTGAATTCCTTCACTTAAATAATAATAATAATAATGAATTCAATTTATAACGCACTTTTCATTAATGAAAATCTCAAAGTGCTACAAAGTGCAACAGAATTAAATGTCAATAAAACAAGTAAAATCAATAACAGTATCAACTAAGATCAAAAGTAGAATCATGAGGAGGTAGAGTATGCTCGGTTGAAAAGAAAGGTCTTCAAGCCGCTCTTAAAGTCAACCACAGACTGTGGGGCTCTCAGACAGTCAGGAAGAGAGTTCCACAGGCGGGGGGCAGCCACACTGAAAGCCCGATCTCCCATGGTCCTTAATTTGGTTCTCGGTATTACTTGAAGTAAAATTTTACTCCCAACCTGAAGAGGAAAGTCCACCCTTTTCTGACTGACAACCATGGCCTCAGATTCAGAGGTGCTGATCCTCATCCCAGCCGCTTCAGACCTGATTGTGAACCGCTCCAATGAGAACTGGAGATATGGCTCAATGAAACTAACAGCACCACATCATCACCAAATAGCAGAAATGGAATCACTGAACTGGACCCTTTCTGCCATCTGTCTGCATCAAGACATTCTGTCCATAAAAGTTATGAACAGAGTCTGTGACAACGGGAAGTCCTGATGTAGTCAAACTCCCATACTGAAGGTGTCCGACACTGTTGGCAATGTGAAGTACTTTTGCAGTGTTTGTATTGAGACGGAATGGCTTGTAAGTAGCAACGGACCCCCAATTCCATACTCACAGTGCACACTCCTACAGTGTATCTTGAGGAACAAAGTAAAAAACCTACTCCAAGTCCAAAAGACACATATAGACTTGTTAAGCAAACTTCTACACAAGGACTCTAGCAAGAGTTAAGGAGTTGGTCCAGTATTCCTTGACTGGGACAAAACCTGCATTGTTTCTTCTGAATCTGAGGTTCAACCATTGATCAGCCTCTTTCTAGCACTCCTGAATAGAACTTACCAGGGAGTCTAAGAAAAGTAATTTCCCTGTAATAAGAACAAAACACTCCAGTCACCCTTCTTGAAAACTGGAGCCACTGCCCCGATGTCTAAGCAAAGTTGCAAAGGCATGTCATCCAAGACAGTCCAAGCATTATGCAGAGCCTTGAGGAATTCAGGGTAGATCTTGTCCAACCCTGTAGCCCTGCCATCACAGACTTTTTTATCTACCTTAGCCCCAGCTATGGACAAACCAACCCCAAAATCCCCGACTATGCTTCCTTCATGGAAGATATGTTGGTAGGATTGACAAGGTTTGAGTATTCCTACCACTGTCTGAGAACATTATTGTTCGCAGTGAACAACACTCCACTTCCACAATACAATGTGTTAGTAAAGTGGTTCTGTCCCCACCTCAGCCATCTGATGGTTGGCCAGAACTATCTTGAAGGTGATCAAGTGTCCAATGCCCAACTGAAATCCTCCCACACCCAGGCCTTTACCTCAGCAACAACTGAAGCTGCACACCCTGATGCATGCTCAATAATCCAGGTAGAAAAATCTAAAAAAGCTAAGTCTAGTCCTCTGGTTGCGGGAGTTTCAGAGAAATTGAGACGTTTATTTTCTAAACACAACGTTCCAGTGGCTTTTAAACCCCAAAATACATTGCAGCAAAGACTGGTTCATCCCAAAGATCTAGTCCCCCGGCACAAACAGAGTAATATTGTGTATGCTGTTCAGTGTCAGGAGGGCTGTGATCAGTCTTATATCGGGGAAACTAAACAGCCACTGGTCTAAGCCCCTCCATTTGTAACTGGGTACTAGACTTTTTAACAAACAGACCACAGTCAGTGAGGATCCACAACTTCTCCTCCTCCACCATAACCCTCAGCACTGGCTCTCCTCAAGGATGTGTGTTGAGCCCTCTTCTGTTCACTCTGCTCACACATGATTGTGCAGCCACACATCCAAGCTGTCATATTGCAAAGTTTGCAGATGATACAGCTGTGGTGGAATGCATCACAAACAATGATGAGTCCACCTACAGGTAGGAGGTGGAACACCTGGAGAGCTGGTGCAAGGAGAATAACCTTCACATCAATGTGAAGAAGACAAAGGAGATGATTGTGGACTTCAGAAGGAACAAACACACCCACACCCCACTGAACATAAGAGGATCTGTGGTGGAAGTGGTCTCCAGCTACAAGTACTTGGGTGTACACATGAAGATAACCTCAGCTGGAGCAACAACACCACCAGCCTGATCAAAAAAGGTCATCAGAGACTCTACTTCCTCAGACGGCTGAGACGAGCTGGTCTGAGTAGCCCAGTCCTCACCTCCTTCTACAGGTTTGCAGTGGAGAGCATCCTGTGCTTCAGCATCAATGTGTGGCATGGAGGCTGCACGGCTGCAGAAAGAAAAGCTCTGCAGAGAGTGGTGAAGGCTGCACAGAAGATGTTGGAGTCAGCCTCCCCACCATCACAGACATTTACACCTCCAGAAGCAGGAAGAGAGCCACCTGCATCATGAAAGACCCCACTCACCCAGCACACACACTCTTTGCCCCACTCCCCTCAGGAAGGAGGTTGAGGAGCATCAAATGTAGAACCACTAGACTGAGGAACAGCTTCTACCCTGAGGCTGTTAGACTCATGAATAAATAAATAATAAGAATAAACACTGCAAAATATCACATCATGCTGATGCTGATCTGTTTCTTGTTGCTGTGTTCATGTGTGACCATCTGCTCATACAGACTCATGTTCGTGCTACTGCTTGTAATGATGTTTTTCTATTGCATTGGTGCTTAGTGTATTTTTAGCTGATGTTTTTTCTTAGTTCATATCTTAGATGTTACTACTGTTCTTCTCTTACTTTTTTTATTGTTGGATGTAACTGGGACCCTGCGTACATAATCTCGTTTCATCACATGTACCACATGTGGTGCAAATGACAATAAAGATTCTCTGACTCTGACTCAAAAGGATGGCCCAGCACAGAAGATCAACATCATCAGGCCAGAACTCTGTGGTCTACACTGATCTCCAGGCCAGCAGTCACTCTTTCAGGGATGAAGATGTTCACATCCTTGATAGAGAGGAGCAATGGTTTGAGAGAGGAGTAAAGGAGGCCATCTTTGTGAAAAGAAACTGTCCATCATTAAACAGAGGTGGAGGCCTCCGGGTTCAACTGTCCCCCTCTTACAATGCTGTTATTGCTAGTATAACTCAGCCCTCTGTGAATAGCCAACAACCATCAGGGTGCTAACGATCCATCGTGGTTTGAGAGAGGAGTAAAGGAGGCCATCTTTGTGAAAAGAAACCGTCCATCATTAAACAGAGGTGGAGGCCTCCGTGTTCAACTGTCCCCTCTTACAATGCTGTTATTGCTAGTATCACTCAGCCCTCTGTGAATAGCAAACAACCATCAGGATGCTAACGATCCATCATTAGGCTGATGGTCCTCCTTGATCATGTGAGCAGCTGGTTTCAGGCTGTCATCAGCAAACTGGTTGATCCACTGTGAGAGGGTGCTATTTATAAGAATGAGCTGACTACAGCATCTCAGACTGAGGAAGTCTTTCGGACGAAAGACGAAACGTTTCTACAATTTTTTTGCTTTGTTTTGTTTTTTGAATGTCCAGAGGACCAGACTTAGCTTTTTTTTTTTTTATAACTGAAGCTACAGCTCGCTTGACCCACAAAAACTCCTCAGCTGCCTTTTGCCATTACCAGCTATTAAGGAGCAGTAGGACTCCTTCAGGCTGATGGTCTCCCACACCCAGGGTGTCCACCACCAGGGTTGAGGATGGCGAACACAAAAAGCACTGAAAACCACAGTTCAAGGCAGCTACATCGACAATTGAGGTGCAAATCATGACTCACTTGGACTCAACATCCCCCATCTCAGCTGGGATACAGTTGAAGTTCTGTTTGAAGTGGAAATTGAAGATCTTTCTGATGGCATTCCTAGCAAACCATCGGACAAATCTGCTCCTCTCTTGACCTAAGTGTCCAAAACATAACTCTCCAGATCCTTCATCATCAGAACTTATTCTGATTCAGAATATCTTTATTGACATTGCACCAAGGTACAATGGGAACATGTACGCATAGTCATCCGAAAGCTGGACTAAGTGTACAAAGCTGCAGCTGGTTATCAGCGTGGCCATCTCTTCCTTATCAGAAAAATAATCTTAGATATGAAAAGGGAGAAGAACCGTGAGGGTAGATAGTGGTATTACAAAAAAGATATTTCACATCTTGTCTATTAGGACATGGTATGAGACATAACAAAACTCTACCAGCAAGCACAGTTAAGACAAATTACATGTGCATTTGAGGTCCAGGCGGTGAGATTTAGTCCATGAACCTTTTTTCAGATCAGCCACAGTTCTGTTGATGTTTCCAGCCAGCATTTCTGATAAGCGCTCACAGAAAAATATCCGGGGAGGGCGATAGATGCAGCTGTTGTCCTCGGTTACTCATGACCCAAGAGAAATTTGTTAGTCAGCCCATTTCCAAGCCTGTTTGGGGAGTCAAATTGAGATAGCTTGATTGTTGATTTTCCTTCAGGCAGACAGTTTACTTTTTCCTGCAGCCTTGAGAGTCAATCTGGATGATCCAAATCCAATATGGTTTAATCCTGCCACTGATCCATGCTATGAGTCCTCATCCAGATTTATTCCAACATGCTGACGAGTCCCAAAGCTCTTAAAGCAGCTGATTTATTGTGGTCACGGCACAGATCAAACTTCCACTCTGACTCAAAGTCTTCCTCAATTTCTGATAGAACAGTGCTCCACAGGTGCCTAACAGTAAAGCTCCTGTCATCATATATCCAATTATGTAAACATTGATATCCTCCACAGACTGGACTGAGCCACATGACCTTCCACTCACCCAGGAATCCATCACGTAAACGCCAGAGTGTCTGTGACGGGCAAGCTGGCTCCCCTGGACCTTGTCGCTTTTATTTATATTTTAAAGGTAAATCTTTTTATCCTGATTTTCTTTAAGTAGAGAATCGGTTCGTTTCACTCCTCATCTACAGTCATGTATCCATTCTTCCATTTTCTTTACTTTCTGGGTCATGAAGAGCTGGTGTCCATGTGCAACAGTCAGTGTGAGAGGCAGAAGACACTCTGGACAGATCTCAGTCCATCACAGGGACACAAAGAGACAAATGAGACAAACGCCTGTGAAAATTTAGTTACCAATGAGCATAACATGCAGAGTTCTATTTTGTATAGGCTCCGCCCTTTAAGAGCTTCGCTATTGGGCATCCCCCGCGTGTCAGCGCGCACTGAAAAACTTTAGTCAATGCCCACCTGCTATGTGGGCCCCACACCGTCTGTATAAAATACGGTGACATGGGAAAATCGACTCCCCTTTATTCTTCATCCAGCGAGCACTGTTTAGAGAAGAAGATAAGTCGTCATTCAGTTCCGACACACCCGCTCCACCTCCCGCTGCCGCCCCTGTGAGCTCCTTCTTTCAGAAGAGAGACAGGCGAGCAACCCCTTCAGGCTTACAGGCTACAGGCTAATGTCTGAGGTTTTTTCCTCTGTGGCGGAAAACTACTCGCTGAACAATGCCATCGCCTTTTGTTCTCGCCAGAACAGTGACGCGAATCGTACGATTCTGTCGGAAAAGGCGATGCTAACAGTAGCCCCTCTGCTTCTTCCTCCTGGGGAGCATAACGGCGGTGGCTACCAGATGTCACTGGGAAAGTTTCCAGGCAACATGGCCGCAAGAAATGGTGAGTGATGTCTTTATTTATTATTTGAAAACCATGACCAGTAGGAAAACGGTTCCTTGTGGCGTTAATTTTTTCATAAAGCTACAGAAAGCGCACATCGGTTGTTAGCGCCTTTTTTAGGGCCTGATAAACGATGCTAGCTGTAGCCCGCTGTTTTCGCCCCTCCTGGAGATTAACATGGCGGCGGCTAACGGATATCACAGAGAAGTTTTTCTGCAAACATAACCGCAACAAGTGATGACTGATGTCTTTATTTAATTATTAAAACCACGACCAGCAAGAAAACGGTTCTTCGTGGCGTTGTTTTTTCGCATGACGAGCTACAGAAAGCGCACATCGGCTGTTAGCGCCTTTTAGGGCCTGCTAAAGCAATGCTAGCTGTAGCCCATTGTTTCTCCCTCCTGGAGAGTAACATGACAGCGGCAAACTGATGTCAAGGGAAGTTTTTCAGGCAACAAAGCAACGAAAAGTGATGAATGAGGTTTTTATTTAATTATTAAAACCACGGCCAAGAAGAAAACTGTTCTTTGTGGCGTTGTTTTTGCATGAAAGGCTACAGAAAGCGCACGTCTTCTGTTAGCGCAAATATAGGGCCTGCCATTTTCCAATTATAGGGCCTGCTATTTTCACGTACAACATGCTGCCCTTTTGGTTAAAATTAACCTGCATGGAATGTGTGTGGTGCGCACACGCAGCTGAGCGCTGCCCTAAAACACCCTAAGAGTCATGGTCAAGCGTACGGTCAACCACATCTGGGGTCTTTTCCAACCGCTCCACTACCAGCTGCAAGCGCTCTCCCCCTGAAAACTGCCTAGCATAATCAGGAGGCTGAGCTAGCGCTAAGGGATTTTTTCTGTCCCTCTCCCTTCCCTGTCCCATCGAACAATCTGGCAGGAAGGCTTTGACGCTGCCCCAGCTCAAAGCCCAGACCCTATCTGGCCCTCCTTTCCAGCTGTGTTATCACATTAGGACGAGGATGTAACTGGGCTCGGCAACCATCACCAGAGTAGATGGTTTTTTCACCTGCAAGCGTTCTCCTCCTGAAACTGCCCAACATAAATCAGGAGTCTGAGCTGGTGCTAAGGGATTTTGTCTGTCCCTCTTCCTTCCCCGCCCCATCGAACGATCTGGCGGAAAGGTATTTGGCGCTGCCCTGCTCGGGCCCAGACCCTATCTGGCCCTCCTTCCCAGCTGTGACATCACACTGGAACGAGATTGCAACTAGGCCTGGCAAGCTGATGACTCTCTGTCTCCACCTTCACCTCCATCACCAGAGTGGACGATTTTTTAAGCTGCAGGCGCTCTCCTCCGGAAACTGCCCAGCATTAATCAGGAGGCTGAGCTAGAGCTAAGGGATTTTTTCTGTCCCTCTTCCTTCCCCGTCCTATCGAACAATCTGGCGGGAAGGCTTTGGCGCTACCCTAGCACGGCGCCCAGACCCTATCTGGCCCTCCTTTCCAGCTGTGACATCACACTGGAACGAGGCTGTAACTGGGCCCGGCGCTCTCCTCCTGAAACTGCCCGGCATAATCAGGCGGCTGAGCTAGCGCTAAGGGACTTTTTCTGTCCCTCTTCCTTCCCCGCCTCATCGGATGATCTGGCAGGAGGTTTTTTTGGCGCTGTCCCAGCTCGTCGCCCAGACCCTATCTGGTACTCCTTCCTAGCTGTGACGTCACACTGGAACGAGGATGCAACTGGGCCCGGCAAGTTGATGACTCCCCGTCTTCACCTTCGCCTCCATCAACAGAGTGGACGGTTTTTACCGAGCGGAGTTCCCTCGGTTCCTCCTCTGGAGCCAAGCCTGCAGAGGCGTCTTGGAGCAAAGGCTTCCAGGATGGACCAGCTACCGGTCCCTCCAGGAAAGCATGTCCAAACGATCAGTCAGCTCTCAAACCGAGCTCACCAATGTTCGTTTCAGGCGGCGGCAAACTACAATATCGTCCTGCTGGCCTTCAGTTTCTCGAAGAAGCTGGAAGAAGCAGACCTGCCAGAGGAGACAAAGAGCTCCCTAGGTAAGGCCGCAGATGTCATTTTGAACCTCTGCGCCACATCCACGATCTGCGTTCCCACACCGCCACCTGGATGACAATGTTTCAGAGATAGCCCAAGAAATGACTCCTTGAGGGGAATGTGTGTTTTCAGATGCACGTTTTTGAAATAAACAGAAACATCTCTCAGAGAACAAGTCCTTATCTGCTTCCAGCCTGCCCGTCAGATCAACTGATCTTACAGCGGCCTCTCTGCATCACACATCCCCCACACATAACGAGCCGGCCTCCTCTAAACAACTGTTTAGGAGGCATTGCAGCTCGAACAATGTCACAAAACATTTTTCTGTCATGACAGCTAAAACTGATGCTGCTCAGCCAGTGGCGTAGCCAAGATTTTATGAGGGGCGGTTCGTTTGAAGAAAAAGTGGACCTACTCTGATTGGTTCATTGGTGGTGGTACGTTACTTCAAACGTGTAAACAAGCTAATTAGCTAGTTAGTTAAAACACTGCTGTGTGAGGTAAATCTTACCAAATAGGTGGTTTTTGTGAATGGAGAAAGAGCAACGCACTGAGAGGGAAATAGCGTGTGTCCCCAATCTTCTATTCAGAACTCATCCCAGAGACATGAACGAACACTTCGGTACGCCGAATCCCGCCCGAACATACACAGAGAAAAAAAAATACCACCGAAGAAGAATATAATATTAATAATAATAATAAACTTTATTTGTATAGCACCTTCCTACAATGCCTTGCATTGACCAAGGTGCTTAACAGGACAGAAAATATAAAACCGGTACAATAAATCAGTGAAAATAAGATAAAAGCAACAGTGAAAATAAGATAAAAGCAACAGCAATAAAAGGAGGCAATGGAGATAAAAATGCTACAATGAATGACGTCATCCTCTTAAAGGCACTGTAACACCCCTTAACTCTAACAACATAAATGCAAACTAACCCCACAACAAATAATAACATTACTTCAATTGCAAAAATAAATAATATTTTTACTTTGCTTTGTGGTTAGACATTGTTTTTTTATGAATGAAATTAATGAATTGAAAAATACAACAATACAATCCACATCTACACATAAAAAAATCGACACTATAGAGTAACATTCAAATTTCTCAAGACAAATGTAGTTTTGCAAAGTTTGCAAAAACTTTATTTACAATGCATAAGACAGTTTTGTCCAACATCTTATGTCTCTGGATAGACAAGTGAGTCCAGCTCCATCCTCCTCGAGTGTTTGTTTGCAAACACATCAACAATGCTGTCATGGTCAATGTGTTTGCTGTAGTCAATGTGAAGTAGTGCCAGTGATGAGAGACACTCCTTCCCCATTGATGCCTGCATGTAGCCGTTCTGGCATTGCGCTCACACTTGCAGGAGGTCACAGGTAGTGTGCAGGCCAGTTGAAGTAGGACGTGCAGGTTGAGGTACAGGTCTCGGTCACACTCTTTAATGGAACCTGCAGGGGTGTTCGGCCTCTGTGACCCAGGCACTCTGCCGTACCTAGAGGAACAATTATTAAAACAAAATGTTCTGTATAGTAATGTTGTAACATTCAATTTCTAAAATGGGCTTCTCAGGTGCTTAACTTCAAAATAACTTACTTCAACTTCCACCTTGTAATCTCTTGGTCAACAAGTTCTGGACTGGGTAGGTCTTCGGCATACATGCTCACAATCTCTGTGGTGTCCAGATGACGATTGCAGATCACAGATGGCACTACTCCCAACAAGGAGCTAGCTGTGGCAGACAAGGCTGAGTACAAAAAAGAAACTTTGTAAGAAACATATTTAAGTTTCAAGTTTTATATGTAATGTTTAACTTATATGTAATTTAAAAAAATAATTTATTAGATTTTGATTTGTTTGCTCTATGACCTCTGTACACAATTGTTCAAAAGTTTTGGGTCAACCAATTAACATGTATTTTACAAGAAAGCTCACACTTATGTAGTCAAATTAGTTTCAAAATGAAAAGAAAATATGTTCATCAACTTGATCTTGGGGACTCATTGGCGGATGAGCCTCTATAGGAAAGCTTTTTAGTCTTTTATTCTTATTTTATTTTTTTATAGGAAAGCTTTTTAATCTTTTTTTTGTTTTATTCTTTTTATATACATATATGGATCTTGTATTGCATCTGAAATAAAGAAACTACTACTACTACTACTACTACATTGATCAATTTGGACTGGCTAACAGAAAATGCCACTGGAACACAGGAGTGATAGCTGATGGTGAGTCAAGTGTGTCTGCCTATATAATGTTTCTCCACCAGAGATTGCAAAAACTGAAGAAAAAAAATCCTGGCTTCATACGACATTAGTTTTTTATGCTTTTTAACATTAAAATGATATTATACATGAAAAAGAAAGTTGATATTGCTTTAAAAACACCCATTTCCAGATATAACAGTCATTCACTGCATTGACAATGTCTAGAGTCTAGACTGTAGTTCTGATTACTTTTGTTATTTTAATTGCATAAAATTGTGATGTTAATTACAAAAATGTTTTGCCAGCAGATTCAGCATTACTTTTATGTATATTGTCATTCATCCTAAGAAGATTATTACTGCTATATTTCTTCAGCACTAGATGTTATTGTTAAAAAAATATGTATGAAAACAAAAATGCTAATAGTCTGGGGGAAAACAAAAAAGTTGTAAAACAACTTTCAAAATATGTATATAAAATAGAAAGTCTCAAAAGTGCAAGTTGACTTAACAATTTTCCTTTTAAAAATAAATTTCTTAATTGGAGTTAGAGATCATGAGTGAGTGTATTTGGTTTAAAATGTTCAAACAACATGCAAACAGATGCCATATCCAATTACAGGGTCAAGTAGTTAGATGTTTGTAAATCTTCATAAGAGTAAAATTCTTACAAGAACATTGAGCTTCCAGGTTTGTTATGATGTGTTCAAGGAATGGAATGGCAAGGTTCAGCCTGTAGTGACTGAACACATCTTCAGATAGAATGTTGCTCCGATGCTGCTGACGCTTTGCGATGCGGGGCTTGCATGGTGTCACACCCACTTTGTCAGCCATACGCACAGCTTGGTCATAGATCAGTTGGGATGACTCCCTGACATCTTCCCTCAAAGATGTATACACACATTGGATCTCAGACACCTGTGACAAAAAACAAAAACAAAGAACAAACAAAATGTGGACCGTGTTTAGCTCTGCTGCAAATGTCTACCACAGGAGCGCACAGCAAGGCTTTTAAGAAGATTAACACTTAAAAACAATTATTTGTCTGATAAAAATTATAGCAAATATGTGTCTGAGCTGAACTTTTCTTTAATAAATTAATAATTTTAGCAGGATAAACACCTAAAAAATATATATTTGTCAGCTGACATTATTGTAAGAGTGTGTCTCAGTTTAATTTTTGTTAATAAATGATTACAAATCAGCTTATTTTATAAAAAGTCATAAGTAGGTCGCACCTAAATATAAGTTGCACGGCATGCAAAAATGATAAAAAGCCGGGACCCATATTCCGGAAAATACGGTACTTCTGTCAGCATGGAGGTAGCCATCTTCATCATTAGAAGCAATCAAGAATATATGACATGTGACTAAGACGTTAGAATTTTTAGCAAGTTTTATTATTTACATAATGATATATATTTAATTGTACACAATACAACATTCAGAATTTACAGGTTTTTATACTGACCTGTGTAAATGCACTGCGTTTTCAGCTGATCATCGTTACTTCTGTCATCATGGAGGCAGCCATCTTCATCATTAGAAGCACTGGTACACATCAAACTTGCACTGTCTTCATCTAAATCAAGAACATATGACACGTGAATAAGAGATTTTAGAATATTTTTTAGACACTTTTAGCATTTAAATAATTATATCAAAAATATTTAATATTTAGCTAAAAGAATTTACAGAA
Organism: Garcialebias charrua; assembly: GCA_038048925.1. Lineage (NCBI taxonomy): Eukaryota > Metazoa > Chordata > Actinopteri > Cyprinodontiformes > Rivulidae > Garcialebias > Garcialebias charrua. Next base: position 31,326 of record JBBPBX010034780.1, read on the forward strand.
ATACATTCTAAATAAGTAAACATTTGTTCCTGAAATAATTCTAAGACATATTATTGACAAAATCTATTTTACAAGATCTGTTTTATTTATTTATTTTACCTGGAACTCTCTGTTTCTTTGAAACAAAGTTGTACATTGAAGCACAACCTTCGGCTGCTCTTTTCCTCTCTCTTTCCTTCTGCTTGCACCTACCCATGTTGGTATCCAGCACAGAAACCTGAAAACAGTTTAACATAATATTTAGTGTAGTAAACAATTTTGTAAGATCTGCTAAGACATTTTGGGTTTCTATTTGAAAAAGTTTTTTTTACTTGTCTTACGTACAAAAACGTTTTTTTCTGAATGTTTGTTTTTATTTTTCACCAAATATATTATTATATTCAACACTGCTAAGTTATTGTATACTTGTATCCTGTCCAAACTAGGCCTGAGGCCTGTAGCTTTTGTTTAGAAAAACATGGACGCTCCGTTTCAGGCTTCCTATGAGTAACTCCTGTGAGTAACTATCTGTCCTATCATGGTAAACTTAGCTTTAGGGATAGAATGGGGCCGTACTGGTTCCAATTTCAGATAAACTACTGTTCCCAACATGGTGGAAATAGACAAAAACAAGGAAAAAAACATGGCGAAAATCGTTGTCACAAATTTAGCTCAGCTATAGCATGTTTTAGCATTATCCCATATCTTATAAAAACGTGACACACTTCTAATCTCTCTAACATCAAACAGTAGTACTTAAAATACACAAATGAACAGTTGAATCAAAAACCACAATGTAATTTTACCGTTTGAATCCACCGTGTTGCCTTCCAAGCCAGGATAGAGTGAACGTCGTCTTCACCTCACAATCTCGCGGGAGTTGTAGGCGGGACTTCATAGGTAAAGTGGGCGGTTCGTTCGAACCCCCCAAACCCCCCGAGCCCCCCTTGCCTACCCGCCTGTCAGCAGATCGAGTCCGGGGAAACCCCTTGCTCTCTGCCAGAACCGGTATTAATCCCTGCTGTTCCTGCTCGCTCACTGCGCAGCAGGAGAAAACGTGTTGCATCACAACAGCAGCATGAGCCCCCTCTGAAGCGGCGTCTCCTTCA
>JBBPBX010034781.1:0-12370 GCA_038048925.1 Garcialebias charrua
AAAGCAAGTGTGGGGGCACTTACAAGCTTGGCCTTGAGCTCCTGGAAGCTCCTTTCACAGTCCTCTGACCAAACGTCTTCCAGCAGTTGCCTTCGTCCTCTGCACACCTTCGACCCAGCAAGTTCTGCAACAAGACGATGAAGGGGGCCAGCTAGTTTAGAAAAATCTTCTACGAACCTCCTGTAATAATTGGCAAACCCCAGGAACGACCGCAACTCTGAGATGTTGGTGGGGTGAGGCCAGTTTAACACTGCCGCAACCTTTCCTGGGTCTGTGGCCACGCCCTCCTCAGAGATGAGATGTCCCAGATATTTCACCTGCTTTTTGAAGAAGTCACACTTTTCTAACTTGACTTTCAATCCTTCTTGTTTTAGGCGACTTAGAACCCTTTCCAGCCGTGTCAAGTGATCATCAACACTGGAAGAGAACACAACAATATCATCCAGATATAACAAGAGTGACTGACCATGCTGGGCCCCAAATATCCTCTCCATCAAACGCTGGAAAGTCCCTGGTGCATTGCATAGTCCAAATGGCATACGGTTGAACTCGAACAGGCCAAACGGGGTGCAGAAAGCTGTTTTTGGCTTATCGATCTCTGCAACTGGAACCTGGTTATATCCAGAAGCAAGGTCCATTGTCGTAAACCAGCGGGCGCCCGAGAGGGAGTCTAGTGTCTCTTCTATTCGAGGCAGTGGAAAAGCATCCTTCCTGGTCTTTTTATTAAGTTGTCTGTAGTCTACACAAAGGCGAAGACTACCGTCCTTCTTTCTGACTAGGACAATTGGGGACGCATAAGGGCTACTGCTCTCTCGAATTACCCGGGTTGCCAGCAGCTGGTTAATGTGAGACTTAACTGCCTCATATTCAGATGGAGGGATGCGCCGATACCGCTGTCGTATGGGAACATCATCTGACAAAGGGATGCTATGCTCAATTAAATTGGTAAAGCCAAGGTCACCATCAAAAGCAGAAAACACAGATTCATACTTTAGCAATAAGGCTCTCACTTTGTGCTGCTCTATTCCATCTAGCATAGAGAGATCAAGGGAGGTTATCTTCTCTCTAACTGAGCCAGTCTCGGCAGTATGGGACCTGACTGCAGCAATAATTTGCTCCTGTACACAAGGGACTTCCTGCAACTCTGATGGTAGGCTCACCACATCTATAGGAGACAACACTCCAAGAGAACAGCGGGGTTTCAGTGTAACCGTACACACCCCTACATTCACCACAGGAACATAAACAGTACCCCGAACAACATGCAAGAGAGAAGGAGACACTAACAAACCCTCAGGTAAGCCAAACTTTGCATTTAAGGGTTCAATCAAAACAGCCCCTGCCAAGGCCAACACAGCAGAACAAGTAGCAGGTACAAGTTTAGTAGTGCCAGCAGGAACTACCACAGGTCTTTTACCACGCAGCTTTGCGACACTAGTCTGAATAGGGCCTTTCTGTAAGTTGGTCTGCTGATATAACTGGAAGGCAGGAAGCCAGGAACTGAAAGCTCCCAAAACTGTAGGGCGTTCAAACAACTCAGGGCCATACTGGTCAAACAACTGAAAATAGTAGGCCTTTATGACATTCATCCCAATTATGCCCGGTATATGAGGTAAACTAACCTGACCTGGAGGGTCTCTAACAACCAAGATCCCTCTTCTAGGAATTACCACACCACACACCTCTATGTCGGGCTCAAGATAACCCAAGTACGGAATGCTTAAACCGTTGGCAGCTCTCAGCTCTAACCAATGACAGGACTTTAACTTGTCTGGAAAATATTTCTTGAAAAAGCTCTCCGAAATGGTAGAAACCATAGAACCTGTGTCAAGGACACATTGGACCGGAACTCCAGATAATTTCACAGCGACTTGGGGACAAGGCGCCATTAAACGCTCCTTCACCTCATCTACATGGGGACCCACTGAGCCTGAACCACCCCCTCCTAATGTCTGGCTCCTTACACTAGGGGGAGTTAGTTTTCCGACAACTGAGGGCTAGTGGTGGCTTGGACCCGAGGGGACCTGAACTGGGAACGGGCGTTACAGTACCGAGCAATGTGACCTGGTTGCTGACACCTGTGACAAATCACACTACTAGGACCAGAAGAACTGGCCACAGGGTGCTGCTGCATAGCTGCAAGGGATTGAGTGATCTGATCCAACTGGTCCTGTTGCTTTTGTACCAATTTTGTCAGAGTGGCAATTTGTGAGGAAGTAGAATTAGAGGGGGGCTCAATTTGGAGAGTGGGTGCACTAGCCCGTTGTACAGCACAAGAGGACGGCACAACACTATTGTTGTCCACCCCACCCTCACGCTCCCATGTAATGGCCTCAGCCCTAACTTCCAGCAATGTACACCTTGGATTGTCACGAACGTAACGCTTTAATTCCCTACGCAGATCAGAATTGCTAACATTTTGAATAAATTGATCACGAAGTAAAATGTCTGCATTAGTCATGGCATGAGGAGAATTAGCTTTAACCCTGTTCATTAAACAAAACAAGGAATGGGAAAATTCCTGCAAAGTTTCACCATCTAACTGTCTCCGTGAAAAGAAGTCCTCTTGTAGTGAGACATACGACTGTTGACAACCATACAGTTCTCTCAAAATGGTAAAAACAGTTTCTGGATTCTCACGTTCAGCTAATGGTCTATATTTAATCTCATCCCGAGCTACACCTTCGAGATGGTCAAAAATGAAAGCAGCCTGATCTGTGGGTTCAACATGCCGAACTTGCATGCTGGTACAAACTTCTTCTACCCACTCCTCAACCCCAATACCATGAGTCCCCCTGAAGGTTGGACACTTTCGCTCCCTTGGCAGGTAGATGATGCGGTCAGTTGTCCCCATGCTCCCCAGAGCTGTACGTGTACTGGGACCAGCTGGTGCATCATGTTGAGTTGAATTTGCCAGTGCAACGTCCCGTTCCTGTTGCAGACGACTCCTATCGGCCTCCAACTGCTGGACTCGAGCCCGGAGTTCTTCAAGTTCCTCTGCCATAGGAACGGGGAGGTGGGTCCTTCTTCACTGTCGGGGGGTATCCAGCTAGGTCCCACGATGTGCCTACTGTTAGCCTATTATGCTCCCAACTTCTAAATGCTCTTTAGAATAGAGATAATTAAATAAAATATATATACTGTATATACACACACAAACTGCCTTATCAGCCAGGCCCTACCAACAACGCCAGTAAATGTAACACGGGCTATGAAGGCCCGGATTGTGACTCAGAGGATGTGACTCTAAAGCCAACTGGTAGACTGTAAATAGTCTAGAGCTTCCCTATTACAAATACGCAGGTACGCCTGGCTTCAAATGACAAAAACAGAAGTGTTGTATACAATATATATTTTATTAATTCCTTTCAATATTAAAACAGCCTTTATTAGATGCATTTATGCTATGGTGGTTCTACCAGGCCAGTTGTAAAGGGCTAGCACAACTCCAAATCACTTAACACCAAAGGATGTTACATGCCAGTAACATGAGAGCATGTACAGTTTAAAACAAGGCACAGAGTTGGGAGCACAATATAGCAACTGTAGCAATCTGCCGTACAGGAATGACAGTTAGTAAGGTGCTTGCACATGATAAACAATATTAGAAAATACAAGCATGTACCTTAATCAGTCACAATCCCAACAACAAGCACATTCAATTAGTTGCAGTGGCAATCTGCCACCCACTGGCACATGTCCTAAAGAAACAAACAAATACAAATAACTTTTAACAGAACTCCACAACAATATGTGGAGCAGCATTGACAGCACCCAACCAGCAGTGACTAATGAAAAAAAACATTTACCTTAGCTTGTGCTTCAGGGCTTTGCACAACTCCATGAACACTGCAGCAGCACTCACTACAGCCACATGCAGCAAGAGACTAAACAGCCAACACCCTGGAGAAGAATGTTTGGCTTACACACCTGGTGCTTAGTAACACTAATGAGCTAAACCACACTGAAGGTGGAGGAACAGGACACGGTGTGTTCAGGGAGCCAAACCAGAGTGGGAATTTACAGTCACTCTTCCAATGAACTAAAACCACCCGGTTACATATACTTTTTCTGTTAGGATTGAGGAGTCATGGTTGAGAGTTCACCGGCGAATTATGGTACAGAAACTGTAGATATGTTTCAAGTTAACACTTCTGACTCATGCTTTCACTGCAAAATACACTCGGTTAACACTTTAAAATCAAGCTGGTATTGCCAAGAAAAAAGCCAGAGGATGGGCTTGAACTTCAGTGCCCTGCATGAAAAGTCATGAACAGGATTTCTTGGCAGTGTCTGAGTCATGTTGAAACAGATGTTGTGATCAAACAGACTGATTGATTTAACTTTTTATTTTTATTTTTATTTTGAAGGCCAAATGGAAAGCATCCAAAGGTCAAAAATGACCCATGGGCCTTCAGTTGATAATCACTGATCTACAGGGACATTGAAATCTTTCCTAGCCCTAGATTATGATAAACAAAAATACAGACACAAGGTGAGGTGAATTTGACCAGTTTTGGATGAGATACAAAACTATAATAGAAAATCTGTCATGTTGATTTGAGGAATTAATTCATTCTCATTGGAAAAAAAATAGAATCTTAAGACAATTCTTTCTTTGTCTGCTGCCCTCATACATCTCCTCCTACATGTCTTTGCGTGAGTGCAGCTACAGCGTGCGCTCTCAGGACATGATTACCTGCAGTGTTCCGTCAGTGAGGACTGAACTTGGAAAAAGGGCCTTCTCCTACTCCGCTCCTGCTTCATGGAATATCTTACAAAAAGATCTGAAGCTCTCGACCTTGACTTCTCTAAATGGTTTTCAGAATCTGTTGGAATCCTGGCAAAAACCAATGCAGATTTGTTCCTGTCTTTGATTTTATACGTCTACCTTATAATGTTTTGCTAGTTTTTTGATACTTTGTTAAAAAAAAAAAAAACTTTCTTTTGTTTTTTTCTCTCTTTTGTTTTCTATTGTTTATTGTTTGTTTGTTTATTGTTTAAGGAAATTCTACCACTGCTGTTCATTGTTCTTTAGTTTTAGCAGGTCGCTTTCGTAAATGAGCCCATGAGGTTCAAAAGATTTACCTGACTAAATAAAGGTTGAATGAAAAAATTTGAAAGCTGCTCCTCCAGGTGCTTGTTGAGCAAACAAAGGAGCATTTAAAATACCATACTTGATTTTTTTTTGTGTAAACTCTAACACTAAAGTTAGTCTCAAACAAACATTCAAAGCCAAAATAACTGGCATTTCTGTAAAAGTGATCTTAACCAGGATGAGATTTGGGGGTGCAGCGATGAAGGGCTTCAAACGAGGGCAAAGGAAGTCACGGAGGAGGCCAGATTTTTCCCCTGCATTTTAGGAGGCTGTCCTTAAATTGTTGAGCACATAAGAGGCTCCCTGTGTGCGACCCTCTCAGCATTCAAGGCCAGAGTGAGAGGAGATCTAACTATTGTAAGTCGCTCTGTGTGTTGTCTACAGAGAGGGGGAGAAAAGAGAAGAGAGCAGCAGCAGCCTTCAACTCAAGTTATTTGCTGAAGCTTGAACCTAGAGTTGTACTTTAAACTTATGAACACATTTCTATCCACAGTCGCCTCTCAGCTCTGCAGAGCTCGTCTTTCTGCGTCGACCCCGCTGTCTCGTCTGCCGCACGCCCATTCGACTGACAGTCGACCTGAGCGGCCTCCTTTTAAACTTAACAGGACAAGAACAGGCTGCAGAGCGTCCATCAAGTGGCGAGGCAGTCGCAGGAAGCCATCATGGCCGTGTCCCAGGAGCCGAGTGTGCATCTGGGGCTGTGGATGCTCCTCTTGCTTGGAGCAGGCATGGAGGAAGCTGTGGAGGGATGCAGCTGCCACCCAGCGCACCCGCAGCAGCTCTTCTGCAGTGCTGAGATTGGTGAGTTGTTGTCCAGAGACTTGTCAGTTTTGATTAACACACATCATTAATAACATTAAAATGATGAAAAGTAATCAAAGGTGCAGGTCTGAAAGCAAACATCAAAGTTTAGTGTGCATGCTCCTGCATGCAAACTGATTGTTTTAAAGAGGCAGGAATTTGCTTCTGTCTTTGTTGATTAACTAATCGTTTCTCTTATTGATTGACTTAATTTGATCGGCGGAGGGCTAGAGGCGAAATCCATAAAGTAAACCAGGTCTGACAAGAATTAACTAACTGAGCCAAATCATTCAGACAGCATCAATGTTTACTGTGGTGGGTTGTTTTTTCCACTCCAGTTGAGGCTGATTTATGAAATATAACCACAACAGTGACTTTACTGTATACTAACACCTTTATGGAGGCCTGTATAATATTTGAGCATTTTCTTCCTGTCAGTGGCAAAAAAAAAAAAAACACGGCCTACTTTCTATCTGTCTGTCTCTCTGTCCAGTCCTCCCATCTCCACCATCTCTTTTCTTCTTTTTTGTCTAAGTACAAGCCAAAACCAACACTCTGCTTTGACTCTGAGTACTTGGCTCTGGACTGTAGAAAGCTGGAGTATGTGCTTCTGTCAAAGGTTACACTCCGGGTGCAAGGGGAAGAGAAAGAGGAAAGGAGAAATGTCTTTTTCTCAGTCGTGTTTTAGGTTAGAGGCTAAGCTCTTTTGAAAGTGCTTTTAAAATGTGTCTTGGCTGTGTGAAACGGAGTACCAGATTTGTTTTTATAAGCACTAGGGCTAAAATCTGGGTTAATCGAGAGCAACGAGGGCCTGTGGGACAATGTTTTCATGACAGACAGCATTTTGCACATGAGATCTTTGTGCAAACAAATAAAATGTGCCAGTTAAAACTGAGATGAGACTCCTGAAAAATTAATTTTTTTTACGTAGTAGGTCTGTTTGCTAGACGGGATAATCTAAAACAACCTGAACTCAGTTGTTAAGGCTGTCAGGCCTTCAGTCAGTGGTTTGGGGTAAACTTGAATATCTACTGTCCCATCTGGTTGTGTAACATTATATCAGTGATCAAACAAGCTGCTTAAATCACAGACTTTTATGGTATTGTTATCAATGAGTGATTGCATCAACAGCATTGTAAAACAAACAAAAATCTTTTATTTAATAATCTTACAAAGCAGCAAGGCTCATTAACAAACGACTTATCTAAACATGGATCATTTTAAACCATTAGAACTATTTCAAAGTTTGTAAGTGTCAGTCTTGCCAAACTATAATGTACTGCAATAACATTTTATGCTGAATAAAGTCAAAGCAGTTTTCCAGATGACACACATTGTTTCACCAATTGAAGTTGTTAAAATTCAGTGACCTGGTGGATTATAATATTTTGTCTGTCATGTAGAGCTCATAAAGAAGAATTACCATTTAATATCCAAATATTTTTTGTTAAACGTCAAAGATGTTATAATTTAAAGGAGAAATGAAAAGTGTTTTTAAGCTAATAGTCTAATGAAAAGCATAAAATAAGCTTGTTGAGAAAATTTCACAAGTCAAAAATGTCATCCTAACTCAAATTTAGACTTTGCAAAGTGAAAAAATTCTCATCTGGTGTTTTTGACCCCCCTCCCTCTGCTTGCTCTCCGTCCCCTGAATATGACATAGGCAGTGCAATGGTCGTCCCTCATACAGTAATATTAGTGTGTGTATCTAGTATTTTTTCAACTTTCATCATTTTGTAAACCGCCCCCTAGCTTATAGACTGTAGTTATGTTATCATTCACAAGAGTTTGTATATATTTTTTTGTTTATGTAGTGTTTTGTAGTTCTGTTTGTGTTAATAAAAAAAAAATCTAGTAGTGGACAAAAAGGTTTCAGTGTGTAGCAATTAGGGATGCAGCAAAAAAAAATCTATTTTTTAAAGAATCAAGATTCTTAGTCCTGGCGATTCAGAATCGATTCTAAAAGCCCCAAAATAGATTTTAAAACTTTTTTAAAATTTTATATTGTATTTTTACCGCTCCTGTGCATTCGGCCGCTGTAGAATTTTGGCCGTGTAGGGCCACCGTAGTTAGTTAGCCAGGCAGCTCCCAATGGAGCCTGCTAGCAAGGAGGGAGACCCTGCATGTTTCAACTTGCTCCTTCATCTTTAAAAATCATTTTAGATCCTACTATGTTCTGTGGAATACAGAGCTTAACAAGACATTGGTAACTGTTTCAGGACATTTTCAACACCCCCACTCCCATGTTAGCATACGGCGCTAGCATGCTAACGTTAGCATACGGCGCTAGCATGCTAACGTTAGCATGCGAAGGCTATTCGTATTTCCAGGATAGAAATGCCCATTAATGCACTAAATCACCAAACTGTTTTTGACAAACTAAAGTGATATCCTTCAGATTCAAAAAAGTCTTCTGCTTCCATTTTAAATGACAGACAAGAGGACAGTAATGATGGGTTTATAGCTTCAGTGTTATTGTAAGATAGCAAAGGAGGTCTTAATTGTGTCATAAAAGTGCGTCCAGAAAATTACTACAGAAATCACTGCACTTCGGCATGTAGCAGGAAAAATGTAAAAAAACTATTTCTTTAAGCTACTGACTTGAAAAAAGCATACTAAGTATGTTTATGTGTGTTGTTTACTATATGAAATTCTTGTTATATCGATTTTTTCAGATTTGATTACATTTCTCCTTTAAAGGGAGAAGACATTTTTGTTCAACCTAAATACAGGTACAGAACCAGTTCGAGGGGTTGGTCAAAATCCATTCAGGGAATTGGTTTGTGGAATGATTTGGATACTGAAATTAAGAATGCCACATCATTATTTACATTTAAGAATTTAATCAAAACCAAATTATTACAGAAATATATATGAATTAGTTTTTCGCATGTCATTTGTAATTCTGGAGCCAGGCCCGGAGGAGGGGCACGTTGGCGAGCGCCTGGTGGCCGGGCTTTTACCCATGGAGCTCGGCCGGGCACAGCCCGAAGAGGAGACGTGGGTCCCCCTTCCCATGGGCTCACCACCTATGGGAGGGGCCAAAGGGGTCGGGTGCAATGTGGAATGGGTGGTGGCCGAGGGCGGGGACCCTGGCGGTCTGATCCTCGGCTACAGAAGCTGGCCATTGGGACATGGAATGTCACCTCTCTGGTGGGGAAGGAGCCTGAGCTAGTGTGTGAGGTTGAGAGGTTCCGGCTAGAAATAGTCGGACTCACCTCAACGCATGGCTCTGGCTCTGGAACCAGTTTCCTTGAGAGGGGTTGGACACTCTTCCACTCTGGAGTTGCCCCTGGTGAGAGGCGCCGAGCAGGAGTGGGCATACTTGTTGCCCCCCATCTTGGTGCCTGTACGTTGGGGTTCACCCCGGTGAACGAGAGGGTAGCCTCCCTTCGCCTACATGTGGGGGGACGGGCTCTGACTGTTGTTTGTGCCTATGCGCCAAACGGTAGCGCAGATTACCCACCCTTTTTGGAGTCCTTGGAGGGGGTATTGGAGGGTGCGCCTCCTGGGTACTCCCTTGTTCTGCTGGGGGACTTCAACGCTCACGTTCTGTTGTTGGACTTCTGTACTCGTCATGGATTGTCCATAACGAACACCATGTTCAGGCATAAGGGTGTACATATGTGCTCTTGGCACCAGGACACCCTAGGTCGCAGCTCGATGATCGACTTTGTTGTCGTCTCATCTGATCTGCGGCCGCATGTCTTGGACACTCGGGTGAAGAGAGGGGCGGAGCTGTCAACTGACCACTACCTGGTGATGAGTTGGCTCCGATGGTGGGGGAGGATGCCGGTCAGACCTGGCAGGCCCAAACGTATTGTGAGGGTCTGCTGGGAACGTCTGGCAGAGTCTCCCGTAAGACGGAGCTTTAACTCCCACCTCCGGGAGAGCTTTGAACACGTTCCGAGGGAGGCGGGGGACATTGAGCCCGAGTGGGCCATGTTCCGCGCCTCTATTGTCGAGGCAGCTTATCGGAGTTGTGGCCGCAAGGTTGTTGGTGCCTGTCGTGGTGGCAACCCTCGAACCCGGTGGTGGACACCGGCGGTGAGGGATGCTGTCAAGCTGAAGAAGGAGTCCTATTGGGCCTTTTTGGCCTGTGGGACCCCGGAAGCAGCAGATAGGTACCGGCAGTCCAAGCGGCATGCGGCTCGGGTGGTTGCTGAGGCAAAAACTCGGGCGTGGGAGGAGTTCGGAGAGGCCATGGAGAATGACTTCCGTACGGCTTCGAGGCGATTCTGGTCCACCATCCGGCGTCTCAGGGGGGGAAAGCGGTACGCGACCAACACCATTTATGGTGGGGATGGCGTGCTGTTGACCTCAACTCGGGATGTTGTGAGTCGGTGGGCGGAATACTTCGAAGACCTCCTCAATCCTACTGGCACGTCTTCCACTGAGGAAGCGGAGCCTGGGGACTTTGGGTCGGGCTCTCCAATCTCTGGTGCTGAGGTCGCCGAGGTGGTTAAAAAGCTCCGCGGTGGCAGGGCTCCGGGGGTGGATGAGATTCGTCCTGAGTTCCTTAGGGCTCTGGATGTTGTGGGGTTGTGTTGGCTTACGCGACTCTGCAATATCGCGTGGACATCGGGGGCAGTTCCCTTGGATTGGCAGACTGGGGTGGTGGTTCCCCTATTCAAAAAGGGGGACCGTAGGGTGTGTTCCAACTATAGGGGGATCACACTCTTAAGCCTCCCTGGTAAGGTCTATTCAGGGGTTCTGGAGAGGAGGGTCCGTCGGATAGTCGAACCTCGGATTCAGGAGGAGCAGTGTGGTTTTCGTCCTGGTCGTGGAACACTAGACCAGCTCTACACCCTCAGCAGGGTCCTGGAGGGTGCGTGGGAGTTTGCCCAACCAGTTTACATGTGCTTTGTGGACTTGGAAAAGGCATTCGACCGCGTCCCTCGGGGGGTTCTGTGGGGGGTACTCCGGGAGTATGGGGTACCAGGCCCTTTGATATGGGCTGTTAGGTCCCTGTACGACCGGTGTCAGAGCTTGGTCCGCATCGCTGGCAGTAAGTCGGGCTCGTTTCCTGTGAGAGTTGGACTCCGCCAAGGTTGCCCTTTGTCACCGATTCTGTTCATAACTTTTATGGACAGAATTTCTAGGCGCAGCCAAGGTGTTGAGAGGATCCGTTTTGGTGGCCTTAGAATCGCTTCTCTGTTTTTTGCAGATGATGTGGTCCTATTGGCTTCATCAGATCGTGATCTACAGCTTTCGCTGGAGCGGTTTGCAGCTGAATGTGATGCGGCCGGGATGAGGATCAGTTCCTCCAAATCCGAGGCCATGGTCTTGAGCCGGAAAAGGGTAGCATGCCTTCTCCGGGTCGGGGAGGAGGTCCTGCCCCAAGTGGAGGAGTTTAAGTATCTCGGGGTCTTGTTCACGAATGAGGGAAAACTGGAGCGTGAGATCGATAGGCGGATAGGTGCAGCGTCCGCAGTGAAGCGGGCGCTGTACCGGTCTGTCGTGGTGAAGAGAGAGCTGAGTCAAAAGGCAAAGCTCTCAATTTACCGATCGATCTACGTTCCCACCCTCATCTATGGTCATGAGCTCTGGGTTATGACCGAAAGAACGAGATCTCGGATACAAGCGGCTGAAATGAGTTTTCTCCGCAGGGTGTCTGGACTCTCCCTTAGAGATAGGGTGAGAAGCTCAGTCATCCGGGAGGGACTCGGAGTAGAGCCGCTGCTTCTCCACATCGAGAGGAGCCAGTTGAGGTGGCTCGGGCATCTGGTTAGGATGCCTCCTGGACGCCTCCCTGGTGAGGTGTTCCGGGCATGTCCCACCGGGAGGAGACCCAGAGGAAGACCCAGGACACGCTGGAGGGACTATGTTTCTCGGCTGGCCTGGGAACGCCTTGGGATTCCCCCAGAGGAGCTGCTCCAAGTGGCTGGGGAGAGGGAAGTCTGGGCCTCCCTACTTAGGCTGCTACCCCTGCGACCCGACCCCGGATAAGCGGAAGAAAATGGATGGATGGATGGATTTTGTAATTCGATAATTATGAGTTATTTTCTATTCTGTAACGTGTTGATTATTTTTTGTTTGTTTGTACTGACTGTTAGAAAAAGGGGGCAGATATAAGATTTTCTCTTCATTCTGCCACCCTTCATTTTATTTCTGATATTGTATTGTCACATTTGTGATTTTTTTTTGTGTTATACTTTAAAATATATAAATTTAATAAAAACAAAAAAAAAAAACCCCAATAACAATAGACTCAGTCACAACAACACAGATGTACTTTTAAGCATCCGAATATTCAAAATCAAATCAGCATATGTTGTTTTCCATTTTCGCCAATATAATGACCATAGTGTGGATGCGCAGCTAAACTGAAAATTATTAGGACTGTGACCAACAAGAACATGAAAAATCACAGAAGTAAATTTAAAAAAGCTGGTTGAGAACGTAGTCTGTCATTTATTGCAGGGGATCTGTACTCTGAAGCCCCACGATAAGTAAAAATTTATATATATA
>JBBPBX010034781.1:12427-32413 GCA_038048925.1 Garcialebias charrua
ATATATATATATATATATATATACAGGGGTGTTTTAAACCCTTCCCACACTTTTACATGATTTTAAACAATGTTTCTAAACTCTAAAGCTCTAAAGGAGCACAGAATGTCATGATTTTAGCTCCATTCCTCCTCTGCTCTTTGTCACCTGCAAGTGCCACGCCCACTTCTCAGCTCTGCACACTGAACAGCTGATCAGCTGCAGCAGGAAGTTTATCCTGCAGTGTGGGCTGCACAAAGGTGCAGCAGGTACTAAATATTTTTAAACAATTCATTTTGAAAAAAAATCCAATGCCAATCGTGCAACTCATCCATAAATCATCCAATTGTGTGTCATGTCCAATCTTATTTTGAAAAACCGCGACAGAGCGAGTCCACGATAAACGAACCGTGAATTTGCGAGGGACTACTGTAAACCTAAAAACGTGTTAGAGTGTTGCACCTGGGAAAGCAGCAAATACAGGAAGATTACATTTCTGCTCAAGAAAACAGAATACTAACAGAGTTGATGTAAAAAGAACAAAAAGAAAATTAAGTACAACTTTTCTGAGCTTTCCTAAGTTATTGAAGTACATTTTACTGTTGATGTATAGTTGGTCACAAATTCACTTAGACTTTTACATTATAAGAAATAAGAGTTTCCTGTTTTCTATGTCATGAAAGGACTATAGATCCTATTTAATAATTAAAAAATAATAATCCAAACATTTACAAATTTATGCTTGAACTTGATTGTCTTTATTCTCATATTATTTTGTTAGGTTCCTGCACAACTTCTAAACAGTCATGTTCTTGGATAACTGTGTATAACAAGTCATTTTACAGTGACAGCTGACATAGATCTGCAGAAAATCTGTTTAGTTGGCACCTTTAACCTTTGGTACTTTCCAAAGATTTGGAGCCATGCCTTACAGTTCCCTTTCAGTCATGTTCTCTCCGTGCAACATACTTGCTATGGGAATTGCGCCCCCGCGCAATTACCTGAAGGAATATACTCACGCCTTTATGGCAGGGGCGTCACCGCCGCACCAGAGGCCCCGCCCTCTGGGTATTTAGGCGGTGAGCACCCCTCCATCTTCCTCTTTTTTGCCCTTCACCTCGCTTAAACACCTGAACTTCACGGGACTTCTCTGTTGTCGCATCACTCGACTGAGGTGAGCTCGCTCCCTACACTGAGCGTACAGAGAAATTTTCCTGCGCACTGCTGGGCTGGCGAAAGCTAGTCCGGCATTTTTCTACTCACCCTCGAAGTTTTCTTCTTTTCCGCAGGTTTTCGCTCGAAGGCGCTAACTGCGTCACAACCGTCTGCTAACTTTAGCAGGTTTTTGAGGGAAAGAAAAGACGACGGAGAAGACAACTTCGAAGAAAAGAATCTTCAAACCAACTCGACACTTCTCAGGACATGGCTCCCGAGAAGGGAAGACGGAAGACAAGGAGGAGAAAGACCAGTACGACGAGTCCTCGCTCGCGCCCTTGCCCCAGCGGCTGTGGCCGCTCCCTTTCGGCGACGGACACCCACGAGGCCTGTCCTGTCTGCCTGGGGATTCTGCATGCAAGGAAGGTGCTGGAATTCCCTGACTCTTGCCCTCACTGCCGTCGAATGTCAGCTGCAATGAGGAGACGATGGGCTGTCGCGCTGGCCAAATCCATGGATAGAAGCGCAGCGCTCAAGGTCGCACGTCGACTTCCCCCTGCTCCGGAACCCGATGACGTGGACCTGGAATGCAGCGGTCGAGTCGGAGAGGACGAAATGTCGGACTCCTCGAGTGCCCCAGAGGACTCGATGCCTGAAGTGTCCGACCTAGACGCCAAATTTGGTGACAAGGGAGAAATCGTGTGTTCCCCCCAGAACCTGACGCACATTCTCCCAGAACCGGACCTGTCGGTACCGGCCCTGTTCGACTTGTGTCGTAGGGCAGCGGATGCTCTGCAGATCACGTGGCCGGACCCAACGCCTCGCTAGCAGGCTCCGAGGCTAGCGGGAAGCTACTTCCACGCGAAACAACCAACAACGTCGCAAAAGATGCCCATCTTTCCGGATTTTCTCACGGAGCTGAAACACTCCTGGGTGGATTCCAGAGCTTCTATCATGCTCCCGTTGTCCCGGCTCCTCGACATGGCGGGAATGGAAGCAGTAGGCCTCTACAGCACACCCCCCATTGAGGAGACTCTGACGGCTCACCTAGTCCCCGCAGCCTCAGTGATGAAACCTACGCTACCCAGCAGGGCCTACCACGCTTCGGAGAAACATCTCGGAAAGTGCTACAAGGCTCAGGGCCTCACGGCTTGCGCAATGAACGCATCAACCTTGGTGCAGGCGTACCTGGCGGAAAAGCTACAGCACGTCCAGGTAGCAAAAGACGAACAGGCCGTAACGGAAGCCGTGGAGGAGGCCCGCCGTGCCTCGGACCTCGTGCTCCGCTTGATGGGGACAATAGCCATCTCCCAAGGCAAGGCGATGGCGGAAATGGTTGTCGCCCAGCGCCATCTTTGGCTGACCTTATCGGACCTCCCGGAAAACCAGAGGTCAACTTTCCTCCAGCACCCGATCGACTCGACGGGGCTTTTCGGGGGAGCTCTGGAACGCGTCCAGACCAAACTGGAACAGAGACGTAAACAGGCGGAAGCCCTCCGCGAGGGGTTGCCAAGAAAGAACTTTGCCCCCGTAAGGAGAACACAAATGGCCCCCCACGGAAGAGACCCGCAGGTGGCGGTGGAACTTTCCAGGGACAGCCGAGGATCTCGCCAGTCTCCCCAGGCGGAAAGCAGGCTCGGACCTGATGAAACAGGACGAAACAACAATCTTACAGGTTTATCCGCCCACGTGGTACGGGTACCTGATCCATTGGGCCCAGTCTCCCCTCGTAAAAGACTACGAGGAGCGAGCGGCATATGTGTGTGCACCAAACGCGACTCGACCATTGCATGTGTAAACAAAATAAACACTGTTTCAAACATGTATAAAAATAAAAGTACCAAAGCACAGACTGCCCTAGTTCTTGACTCGAGTCCCATTTTTATAAACCAACCATGTGGTCTGACTATGAACCGCAGAGAGACACCTGAGCTAGATCTCGCGGTATCTCCTGTCGGGCCGACCAGCCTGTCCGGGGTAGGGCAAGAGGGGTCAAAGGTCACCCCTCTGGCTCTCAAACGTGACGGGCTGCAACACAACATGCCATCCAGACTCAGCACGCATGCGCAGGCCTGGAAGGCATGCCTACCAAATGATTGGGTCATGACAACAATTCGTCATGGACTCAAATTGCAATTCTCTAAGAGACCGCCCCGCTTCACAGGGATGCTGCAATCTGAGATCAACCCTGCACGCGCACACGTGCTAAGGGAGGAAATTTCGGCCATGCTGCAAAAAGGAGTGATTAGTTTGGTCTCTGGACACAAGCTGCTCTCCGGCCACTACAGCAAGTACTTCCTGGTGCCCAAAAAGGATCGTTCTCTGAGACCAATTCTGGATCTCAGGACTCTCAACAAAAGGATTAAAACATTTAAGTTCAAGATGCTTACACTGTGACAAGTTCTCCAGGCTGTGAGACCTGGAGACTTCGCATGTACAGTAGATTTAAAAGATGCCTATTTCCATATAGGCGTTTGTAGGAAACACAGAAAATTCCTCCGTTTTGCTTTTGAGGGAATCGCTTATGAATTCAAAGCTTTACCCTTTGGTTTAAAGACTGCTCCACGCACATTTACAAAGTGTCTGGACACAGCTCTGATCCCTCTCAAGAATCAAGGACTCAGGGTTGTGAACTACCTGGATGACCTGTTGATTCTGGCTGAAAGCAGAAAGCAGGCCCAGTCACACTCTTATAAGGTGATTTCTCACCTAGAGTCTCTTGGGTTTGTTATAAACCTGCAAAATAGCAATTTAACTCCATCACGGGTTACCGTTTTTCTGGAAGTACAGATCAACTCCATCCAGTACAGAGCATGGCTCTCAAAGGAACGAGTTTCCTCCATTTGCTCTTGCCTGAGCAAATTTAAATTAGACCATCGGGTCCCTGTAAAAACCTACCAACTCCTTCTAGGCCTCTTGGCAGCAGCCATTCCATGTGTGCCACACGCATTACTGAAAATGCGGCCCATGCAGCTATGACTGAACCAATGGATGCAGCCTAACCTACCTAAACAAAGGGGGATGGTTAGGATAAATTCAGAGTGCCTGGAGGCTCTGGAACCTTGGAGAAACGTGTCTGTTTTCACGGATGGGGTCTCACTGGGAAGGGTATCATCTCGTGTGGTAATCACGATGGAATGCCTCAAAAACAGGATGGGGGGCAACCTGTAGGAATCAGAATGCCCGTAGCCTTTGGAACGAACAGGAAGCAAGATTACACATCAACTTCTTGGAATTATTAGCCGTATTCCTGTCATTAAAATTCTCCCACAATGGTCTGATTGCTGGACAGCACGTTCTGATAAAATCAGATAATAGGACTGCAGTGTCCTTTATCAACAGAGAAGGAGGGACAGGGTCCCAGGCCCTCTTCCATCTGACACAGAGAATGCTTACATGGTGTGCTTCAAGGATCCTGTCACTCAGGGCGACTCATGTCCCTGGTGAACTAAATTACGGAGCAGACGCCCTCTCTGGAGGCCCTCTGCTGGCGTCAGAATGGAGCCTGAACCCACGGATTGTGGGACAGGTATGGTCACGATTCGGGAAGGCCTCTGTGGACCTGTTTGCCTGTAGGGCTAGCTCACACTGTGAACTCTACTTCTCCTTGAGGGAAGCAGATGCACCATTGGGTATGGATGATCTGGCACATGATTGGCCAGCAGGGGTGCTCTACTATGCCTTTGCACCTGTCCCTCTGATTGGGGCGACATTGGAACGGGTACGCCAGGGAGCCCTCTCCCTGATTCTCATAGCCCCCAGATAGCCACAGAAAATGTGGTTTCCAGAGCTGATTTTAATGCTATCTGGAATACCATGGCATTTGCCTTCTCATAGGGACCTCCTGACTCAGACGCATGGTCAACTATTTCACCCGCGTCCAGAGTTGTGGCAACTTTCAGCCTTTGAAGGGGTCTGACTGAGAGCCTAGGGTTTCGGTTGCTTTGTCCCAAAAAAAAAAAAAACTCAAAAAAGTTTACAGGGGCCTGTGATGTTACCCTGTGCTTGGCCTGGGTTTTCTATCTCCACATTTGCCATATTTATGCCCAGTGGAGACATCATGTTGTTGTTTACATGTGGCATTTTTTCTCCTCTTAGCATATGCTTTCTACAGAAAGCAGCTGGGAGATGCCTGTCTTTAAGACGGATGCTCTCACATACACTTTGCTGAGCATTTCAAGGGCGTGAATGGATTACGTTCCCATAGCAAGTATGTTGCACCGAGAGAACATGACTGAAAGGGAACTGAAAGTTATGCACCATAACTCATGTTCCCTGAAGGAAGGGAACGAGGTGCAACATATCTAGCCCTTTTCAATGCTGAAAGCTCGGTGAAGTGCAATTGTTGAGGAAGATGGAGGGGCGCTCACCGCCTAAATACCCAGAGGGCGGGGCCTCTGGTGCGGCGGTGACGCCCCTGCCGTAAAGGCGTGAGTGTATTCCTTCAGGTAATCGCGCGGGGGCGCAATTTCCATAGCAAGTATGTTGCACCTCGTTCCCTTCCTTCAGGGAACCTGAGTTATGGTGCATAACTTTCAGTTTTGTAATTTGCCTCAAAAGGCTCTGAGGTTTGTGAACTTCAAAACTGGTTTTGACGACATTTCTCCAGTGGTTCTGAAAGCTTCTCTTTGAATACTGGCTGACTTCACTCCTTATTTTGTCCAGTTTGAAACATGTTCAGAAGAAACTTTCATAAAGCCACTCATTACTAACTTTTAAATAGAAATAATAATAAATAAAAAAACACCTAAACTCAAGGGATGAATCAGTTCAGGCTCTAAAAACAAAAACAATGTGCAAATGGTATATGTAGCTTGCCCCCAATTTTTTATAGGAATCTATAGAAATGCTAAAGATAATACATTCAAAACTTTGGTAAATGTTTCTTGTATTAAATAAAACTTGCAGCAAAGGTATAAGGTGACACATCAGTGTTATCACTTCATCGACTTATTCACCAAAGCCTCATCAGAAATGATCTAAATGAACGAGTGGCCAACAAGAAGAGATTCTAATGAATAAAAGCAGGTAAGAAGTAACAGGGCATCCTAAAATCTTCAACTAGATTAGAAGTTTAGTTCCTGTAGCCCTAACCTTTGACTTTTGAACAGTGCTGTAGTTCTGTGATTATTTTTTCAGTCAGGTAGAAAATTATTACCGTAGAAATAAGTTCACTTCCGTCTTAAAATATCATTTTTGTTAAATAAAAAACTAACTTTTTGATCCAAACACGAGTGATAAACATCTTACAAACCTATGGGTTAATCTGATCCGAGGATCTTTTATACAAACTTTTATTTGTTTTGGTTTTAAATTAAGGAATCCACCTCTGAATAACCAGTTACAGTAGTTCCTTTTCAATTAGGACACAACTTTCTAGTCGTTCTAGGATCATGAATTTGGTCTCTGTTTTGTTGGTTTGCGTTTTCCAAAGAAAATCTTTCCTTCACTGGTGTCTGTGGTTACGCCGTCCTGGTTGTTTTTCAGTGTCCACGCTGGTGGCGGCCTGAAGTTGACCTGACAGAGCTGTCAGAGTCAATGAGCTGTGAGAATAAAGTGGCCCATCTGAGTAATATCCCCATGTGTGCACAAACCTTGGATGATACCCTGGTTAGGATTTGTGTATTTGACATTGTGTGTGTGTGTTTTCTGGAGGAGGGCTGGTCTATGCCAACACAGCCTACTCCATCTCTCTCTTTCTTACCCGCTCACTCCCCACCTCATTTCCATGTCTATAGGCTCAGTCTGATGGTCTGCATACTAACAATATCAGTGTGAAAGCCCACTGACAGTCCAGCTTTGTGTGCATGACAAGGGTGCCGATTCATCTGGGAGGGGGAAGTTACTTACAACATTAGTTCTCATGGTACAAGTTTGCAATATTTCTCTTTGGTTATGGAGCTTTGCAGCAGATGAACGGTCGCGTCGACTCTGCAGGTGTGCCTGAGTGCACAACACAGCTGCAGCAACTGCAACAGGTAACCTCGCTTGGGAAGGTTACAAATATTTAGATGGGAACTATTCATTTCTGTAATTCTAGGCCAAGAGAAATGTTTTAGGAAGGGACAGCGCAGACATTCTCAACAGACACTGAATAAATGTTATTTAAAGGCACAGTCCAAATACCCTTATGAGTAACACTTTACAAAAAGGTACACAAAATTTGATTAACTACTAGAGAACAGATCAGGAACGAATCAGGAACAAATCAGGAGTTAATAGGTAGTTAACCAGTACTTACTGGGGAACACACAGCCCAGCCTTATTAGGGGACTACTGGCTAGTTACCTGTGAAACCAAGAGGAACTAATCAGGAACTAATGGGTAGTTAACATGAAAACCAAAGAGAAACGAATAAGGAGCTAATGAGTAGTTAATCAGTACTTACTGGGGAACACACAGCCAAGCCTTATTAAGCGACTACTTGTAAATGAAGAGGAATTAATTAAGAACTAATGGGTAGTTACCAAGGAAACTAAAGAGGAATGAATCAGGAGCTAATTGGTAATAAAATTAGTACAGTATTTTCTGGAATGACTATCGCGCCTTTATATAAGTCACTTTGTCCAATTATTCTCAATAAATTGGAAAAATCCATAAACAGGTCGCACCTTTATATAAGTCGCATCTATTATGTGTCACCGCTACGCGACGCGTCAGCGCGTCATTTGCCCTGCTGAAAATGACGACCACAGAAGCATGCACGGAAGGACTTTTCACAAGATTAACACAGTAAAAACAATTATTTGTCTGCTGAAAATTATAGCAAACATGTGTCTTAGCTTAACCGTTCCTTAATAAATTCACGTAATGGTCAAATCTGCTGGGTTTAAATTTTTTCGCTTTGAAAAAATACAAGGAAAAACAACAAAGCTAACCACGACACATTTAACGTCTATAAAACATCGAATTTTTTCTCAAATAACTCCAACAGCTAACAGTTTGTAAATGTACATCCAGTGATTACCGGTACTTTCTGTGAGTTTGAAAAAAAATCTGCTGTGTGGTTTATGAGCTATTTGCCCAAACGTACAACGAAAAATCAACGAAGCTAACGGCGACACATTTACGTCTATAAAACATCTAATTTGATCTCAAACATCTCATAAAGCTAATCAGTTCCCTTTCAGTCGGTCTCTCGGTGCAACATACTTGCTATGGGAATTGCGCCCCCGCGCGATTACCTGAAGGAATATACTCACGCCTTTACGGCTAGGGGCGTCACCGCCGCGCCAAAGGCCCCACCCTCTGGGTACTTAAGCGGCTTGCGTCCCTCCATCTTTCTCTTTTTGCCCTTCACCTCGCTTAACACCTGAACTTCGTGGGACTTCTCTGTTGTCGCATCGCTCGACTAAGGTGAGCTTGCTCCCTACACTGAGCGTACAGATAAATGTTCCTACCTATTGCTGGGCTGGCGTAAGCTGGTCCAGCTTTTTTCTACTCACCTTCGAAGTTTTCTTCTTTCCGCAGCTTTCGCTTGATGGCGCTAACTGCGTCCACAACCTCCTGCTATCATTAGCAGGCTAACCAACGTAAGCAAGACAACGGAGAAGACGGCTTCAAACAAAAGAAAACCAGGAACAACGTCGACGCTTCTCGCCGGACATGGCTCCCGAGTAGGGAAAACGGAGAACAAGGAGGAGGAAAACCAAGACGACGAGTCCTCGCTTGCGTCCATGCCCCAGCAGCTGTGGCTACTCCCTCTCGGCGACGGACACCCACGAGGCCTGTCCTGTCTGCCTAGGGATTCTGCACGCGAGGAAAGCGCTGAAATTCCTAACTCCTGCTCTCACTGCAGTCGAATGTCGGCAGTAGTGAGGAAACGACGGGCTGACGCGTTGGCTAAATCCATGGCTAGAAACGCGACGCTGAAGGTCGCACGTCACACTAAAGTGCTTGCTCCTGAACCGGAGCCCGACAACGTGGACCTGGAATGCAACGGCCGAGTCGGAGAGGACAACATGTTGGACTCCTCAGTTGCCGCCGAGGACTCGACGCCTGAAGTGTCCGACCAAGACGCCGAATATGGTCACAAAGGAGAAACTGCTGATTCCTCCCAGAACCTGGCGCAAATCTTACCGGAACCGGACTTGTCGGTACCTGCCCTGTTCGACCTGTGCCATAGGGCGGCAGATGCCCTGCAGGTCACATGGCCAGACCCCACGCCTCGCCAACAGGCTACGAGGCTAGCGGGAAGCTACTTCTATGCGAAACAGCCGACAACATCGCAGAAAATGCCCATTTTTCCGGACTTCCTCATGGAGCTCAAGCGCTCCTGGGCGGAACCCAGAGCTTCCATCATGCTACCATTATCTCGACTCCTTGACGTTGCGGGAATGGAGACAGCAGGCCTTGCTAACGTAACACCCTATAGAGGAGACTTTGGCGGCTCACCTGGCCTCTGCAGTCACGGGGATGAAACCCACGCTACCTAGCAAGGCCTGCCTCGCTTCGGAGAAACAACTTGAGAAGTGCTACAAGGCTCAGGGCCTCGTGGCTCGAGCGATGAACGTATCGACCATGGTGCAGGCATACCTGGTGGAAAAACACCAACATATCCAGGTAACAAAAGACGAGCAAGCTGCAACGGAAACCATGGAGGAGGCCCGTCGTGCCTCGGACCTCGTGCTCCGCACGATAGGAACAATAGCCATTTCCCAAGGTAAGGCAATGATGGAAATAGTTGTTGCCCAGCGCCACCTTTGGCTAACTCTGTCAGACCTCCTAGAAAACCAGAGGTCCACTTTACTCCAGCACCCCATCGAGTCGACGGGACTCTTCGGAGGAGCTCTGGAACGCGTCCAGGCCAGACTGGAACAAAGACGCAAACAGGCGGAAGCCCTCCGCGAGGGGTTGCCGAGGAAAAGCTTTGCACCCCCAAAGGAAGACACGCGTGGCCTACCACGGAAGAGACCTGCTGGTGGCGCTGAAACCTTCCAGTACCGACCAAGGACCTCTTCAGTGACCCAATGTGGAAAACAGACTCGAACCTGATGAAACAGGACAAACTGATAATTTGACAGGTTTGCCTGCCCACGTGGTACGGGAACCTAACTTCTTGAGCCCAGTCTCCCCTTGTAAAAAACTACGAGGAGTGAGTGGCATGTGCGCGCGCACCAAACATGACTCGACTGTTGCATGTGTAAACAAAACAAACACTGTTTCAGACATGTACAAAAATAAAAGTACCAAAGCACAGGCGGCCCTGGTTCTTGACTCGAGTCCCATTTTTATAAACAAACCATGTGGTCAAACTATGAACCACAGCAAGATACATGAGCCCTGCCAGAGACGGTCAGATCTCGCGATATCTTCTGTCGGGCCGACCAGCCTGCTCAAAAAAGTGCAAGAGGGGTCAAAGGTCAACCCTCTGGCGCTAAAACACGACGAGCAGCATTTCAACATGCCCTCCAGGCTCAGTGCGCATGCGCAGGCCTGGAAGGCGTGCCTACCAAATGATTGGGTCATGACAACGATACGTCATGGGCTCAAGTTACAGTTCTCAAAAAGACCGCCCCGCTTCACAGGGATGCTATAGTCTAAAATTAACCCTAAGCGTGCACACGTGCTAAGGGAGGAAGTCTCAACAATGCTGCAAAAGGGATTGATTAGCTTGGTCTCAGGAAGCAAGCTACGCTCTGGCCACTACAGTAAATACTTCCTGGTACCTAAATAGGATCATTCCCTGAGACCGATTTTGGATCTCAGGACTCTCAACAAGAGGATTAAAACATTTAAGTTCAAGATGCTTACACTACGGCAAGCCCTCCAGTCTGTGAGACCTGGAGACTACGCGTATACAATGGATTTAAAAGATGCCTATTTCCATATAGGCGTATGGAGGAAACACAGGAAGTTCCTCCGCTTTGCCTTCGAGGGAAACGCTTATGAATTCAAAGCTTTACCCTTTGGTTTAAAGACTGCTCCGCGTACATTTACTAAATGTCTGGATGCAGCCCTGACCCCTCTTAGGAATCAAGAGCCGTGTTTCCATCAAGGTTTCTTGATGCACTTTTTGAAGTATCGCATTAGAAAAGCTGAATAGAAATGGCACGATTCGAATTAACTTCCTCTAATTTGCAAAAAAGATGATACGCTTGCTTGAGGTGGTTTTCGGGTTTTTCGAATCAGAGCCGATGCGCAAAACGAGAGATGGAAACAGATTTGCCGACTTAGTTCTGCCGTAGCGAACATTTACATCACGTGACTTCGTCTCCGGACAACATGTAACATCGCTAAAACTAGTTGGCATGACAGAATAAATACAACTTGCCCGATAGCAACACATACCTGAAATATTCTCTCCATTTTGCCGAGATGTGTGGTCGGGTCCTGTTTTCAACCGCTACTTCCTGTTTACTGTAGACATGCGTAACGCTGACGTCTGACGTAATGCCGCTTTGCATGGCCTGGTGGATGCGCTTCAAGCCAGTTGATAGAAACACTTCTGATTCGCATTAATTTTTATTTACATTTTTGCGAAATTTCAAAAATTCGCTCAAAATTTGAATTGAAAATAGATGGAAACCCGGTTACTGACTTAGGGTCATGAATTACCTAGATGACCTGCTTATTCTGGCTGAAAGCAGAAAGCAGGCCCAGTCACAATCCTATAGGGTGATTTCTCACCTGGAGTCTCTTGGTTTTGTTATAAACCGACAAAAAAGTGATTTGACTCCATCGCGGGTTACCGTATTTTTGGGAGTACAGATCGACACCGTCCAGTACAGAGCATGGCTCTCGAAGGAACGAGTTTCCTCCATTCGCCGTTGCCTGGAAAGATTTTAACTGGACCAACGGGTCCCTGTGAAAACCTGCCAACGCCTCTTAGGCCTCTTGGCGGCAGCCATTCCCTATGTGCCACACTCATTACTGAAAATGCGGCCCATGCAAGTATGGCTAAACCAACGAATACAACCTGACCTGCCTAATCAAGTAGAAAAGGTTAGGATAGATTCAGAGTGCCTGGAGGCCCTGGAACCCTGGAGAGATTTGTCCGTTTTCACGGAAGGGGTCTCATTGGGAAGGGTGTCATCTCGTGTGGTCATCACAACGGACGCCTCAAAAACAGGATGGCAGGCGATCTGTAGAAATCAGAATGCCCGCGGCCTTTGGAACGAACAGGAAGCAAGATTACTTATCAACTTCCTGGAGTTGTTGGCCGTATTCCTGTCATTAAAATACTTCTTCAACAAAGGTCTGATTGCTGGACAACACATCCTGGTGAAATCAGATAACAGGACCACAGTATCCTTCTTCAACAGGGAGGGAGGGACAAGGTCCCGGGCCCTCCTAGGACTGGCGCAGAGGATGCTCACATGGTGTGCTCCAAGAATCTTGTCACTTAGGGCAACTCATGTCCCTGGTGAACTAAACTATGGAGCGGACGCCCTCTCAAGAGGACCTCTTTTGGCGTCAGAATGGAGCCTGAACCCACGGATTGTGGAACAGGTCTGGTCACGATTTGGGAAAGCCTCTGTGGACCTGTTCGCCTGCAGGGCTAGCTCACACTGTGACCTTTATTTCTCCTTGAGGGAAGCAGCCGCTCCATTGGGCATGGATGCTCTGGCACATGATTGGCCAGCAAGGGTGCTCTACTATGCCTTTCCACCTGTCCCTCTGATCGGGGCGACATTGGAACAGGTACGTCAGGGAGCTCTCTCCTTGATTCTCATAGCCCCTAGGTGGCCACAGAAAACGTGGTTCCCAGAGCTGATTTTAATGCCATCTGGGATACCATTGCAATTGCCTTCTCACAGGGACCTATTGACTCAGGCGCGTGGGCAGTTTCTACACCCACGCCCAGAGTTATGGCAACTTTCAGCCTGGCCTCTGAAGGGATCTGGCTGAGAGCCTAAGGCTTTGGTTGCTTTGTCCCAAAACAAACAGTAACAACCTTAAGAACAAAGTTTACAAGGACCTGGGAAGTTACCCTGTGCTTGGCTTGGGTTTTCGACCTCCACATCTGTCACCCAATTTCTTGTGACATGATAGGTCCATTTTTTTCCTCCTGTTTCTCAGGATGTTCCAACGGGAAAAGGGGATGATAAGTATTCACACTGATGGAGCATGCTTAAGCTGTCTTTAGTTGGTTTATACATATTTATGCCCAGTGGAAACATCACGTTGGTTTTTCTTACATCTGGCATTTTTTCCTCTTAGCATGTGTTTTCTGCATTCCCTACAGAAAAGTAGCTGGGAGATGCCTGTCTTTTAGGACGGATGCTCTCACATGCACTTTGCTGAGCATTTTAAGGGCGTGAATGGATTACGTTCCCATAGCAAGTATGTTGCACAGAGAGACCGACTGAAAGGGAACTGAAAGTTATGCACCATAACTCATGTTCCCTGAAGGAAGGGAACGAGGTGCAACATATCTGGCCCTTTCAATGCTGAAAGCTCGGTGAAGTGCAATCTTGGAGAAAGATGGAGGGGCGCAAGCCGCTTAAGTACCCAGAGGGCGGGGCCTCTGGCGCGGCGGTGACGCCCCTAGCCGTAAAGGCGTGAGTATATTCCTTCAGGTAATCGCGCAGGGCGCAATTCCCATAGCATGTATGCTGCACCTCGTTCCCTTCCTTCAGGGAACATGAGTTATGGTGCATAACTTTCAGTTTTAAATATCCATCTAGTGATTACGTTCTGTAAGTTTGATCAAAATCTGTCTTGTGGTTCTTGACCTATTTTGCTAACAAACACTGAGCTAACAGCGAAGTAGCTAGTTCAGACCTCCAGAGCAGGAGGCCGGGCTGCGACAGACTGAGTCCGTTCAGAGGAGGCTCTCGTCGGACACATGAGGTGGGAACGGTCGGTGTACCCTAGCGGACAAAGGTGGTACTGCACCCCTAGCGTCCGAAAGTGGTACTGCACTATTTTTGCCAAAATGGAAAAACGGTCATATCTGAGCCAAAAATTGGTCTAAAAATATGGGGGGAAAATCCATCAACAATTCTCACCTCTCTATAAGTCGCAGGGCATGCAAATTAGACAAAAAGGTGCGACTTATAGTCCGGAAAATACGGTAATCACTAGGAAACAGATTTTGACATAAGCCTCACTGGTGCAGGGTTTATTCAGAAGCCACTCGGAGAATTTCTCCTCTGTTTCTGTGGTAACAAACTAGTAGTCCCCTAATAAGGCCTGGCTATGTATTCCCCAGTAAGTAATAATAATAATAATAATGAATTCAATTTATAACGCACTTTTCATTAATGAAAATCTCAAAGTGCTACAAGGAGCAACAGAATTAAATGACAATAAAACAAATAATAAAACAATTAAAATCAATAACAATATCAGCTAAGATCAAAAGTAGAATCATGAGGAGGTAGAGTATGCTTGGTCGAAAAGAAAGGTCTTCAAGTCGCTCTTAAAGTCAACCACAGACTGTGGGGCTCTTAGACATTCAGGAAGAGAGTTCCACAGGCGGGGGGCAGCCACACTGAAAGCCCGGTCTCCCATGGTCCTTAATTTGGTTCTCGGAATGTGAAGGAGATTGCTGTTCTGTGACCGCAGCGAACGGGTGGATGAGTATGGAATGAGAATATCCTTCAGATAATCTGGTGAAGTTCCGTGTAAGCATTGATGTGTAATGAGAGCAGTTTTGTACTGAATTCTGTAGGCGACAGGAAGCCAATGAAGGTTATGGAGAATGGGCGTAATATGTTCAAATTTACGAACTCTCAACAAGATCCTTGCTGCACTGTTTTGAATATATTGAAGTTTCTGAAGGTTTTTGCCAGGGATTCCAATAAACAGGGAGTTGCAGTAGTCGAGCCTGGAGGAGACAAAAGCATGGACGAGCTTCTCAGCATCGGAAAAAGTTAGGGATGGGCGAAGTCTGGAGATGTTTCGAAGATGGAAGAAGCAAGTTTTAAACAGATGCTTAATGTGATTTTCAAATGTAAGATTGGAGTCCATTTTTATTCCAAGATTAGTAACAGAGGTGGAGAGGGGGATGTCTTGTCCAGAAAAGGAAAGTCTTGTTATAGGAGATGTTTGTACCTGGTGAGGGGTGCCAATCAGTATGGCCTCAGTCTTGGAGCAGTTTAATTGAAGAAAGTTCTGATTCATCCATGCCCTAATTGCCTCCAGGCAGGCAGAGAGGGCAGTGAGTGAAGATGGAGATGACAAGGTGGAAGATGAGGATGCTCCAGTCCTGATGTAAAGCTGTGTATCGTCGGCATAACAGTGAAAAGAAATGTTGAACTGATTAATAATTTGACCTAAAGGCAGCATGTAAAGGGAAAACAGCAGGGGCCCCAGAACCGACCCCTGAGGGACACCACAGGAGACACAAACTGTCTGGGACGTGGCGTTGCCAAGACTAACACATTCCAGCCTATTGGAGAGGAAAGATTTGAACCAGTCCAGGACTGTGTCGCAGAGACCGACCTCCACATGAAGACGGTGGAGGAGGATACTATGGTCCACAGTGTCGAAGGCTGCAGTGAGGTCAAGGAGGACAAGGATGGAGGGAGAGCCAGTGTCAGCAGCCAAGAGGACATCATTGGTAACCCTCAGCAATGCAGTCTCTGTACTGTGAGCTGCCCTGAATCCAGACTGGAACTTCTCATACAGGGAGTGTTGTTGTAGGTGATCCTGCAGCTGAGCAGCAACAGCTTTTTCCAGCACTTTAGACAGAAAAGGGAGGTGTGAAATTGGGCGGTAATTAGAAAAAATGTCGGGATCCAAATTAGATTTTTTCAGAAGAGGCCTAATGATGGCGGTTTTTAGAGGCAGTGGAACATGACCAGATTGTAGAGACTGATTTATTATTTGAGTGATAAGTGGGCCTATTGCAGAATGATTGGTTTTTATGAGAGAAGAGGGGAAAGGATCCAGGGCGCAGGATGAAGGCTTCATTTTCTTGATGATGGCCTCCACCTCACTCTGAACAACTTCGTCAAAGCTGTTTAGGGTCCCAGAATGCAGACGGGTGGGTGGCACACTGAGAACGGGGAGGTTGTGGAGCTGAGATCTGATAGTGTCAACTTTGGTTTTAAAAGATGAAAGAAACAGGTCGCATTTTTGAGCAGAGTCCTCAAGAGTTTGCTTAATGGGATTAAGCAGACGAGTGATTGTGGAGAAGAGCTGTTTAGAGTTTCCAGGGCAGGTGTTGATGATGTTAGAATAATATTTGGAGCGTGCTTCTTTAAGAGAATAGGCGTATGCTTTCTGATGTTCTTTATATGCCTGCTTATGCACAGACAGACCAGATGATTTTACACGTCTCTCAATAGCACGGCCAGTTGCCTTCATCTTGCGCAGCTCATCAGTGTACCAAGGAGCTGAGCGCGAGAAAGACACCAGTCTTGTCTTTAAGGGGGCGTGTAGGTCCAGGAGCTCCCGAAGAGATTGGTTGTAGTAATCCACAGAGTCATCTGCAGAAGGATGATTGACAGCGGTCAGTGTGTGAAGATCAGCAGACAAAACATCAAGGGAGATGTTTTTAAGGTCACGGAACTGGATGGGTCGTTTTGGATTTGAAGCAGGCGAAGATGAAGGCACTTCCAGGGAGATGACCCTGTGGTCTGAGACACCCAGGTCATATACAGATAAGTTATTGATGAGTACAGTGTCTGTAATCACCAAATCCAGAGTATGCCCCCTGCTGTGCGTAGGGGCGTCAACATGTTGAGTGAGATTAAGAGAGTCCAGAAGAGACTTAAAATCTGTTGCCAGAGGTGAAGAAGAATTGTCCACGTGGATATTTAAGTCGCCAAGAAAAATAGTCTTCACAGGGGAGGTGCAGAAAAAGGTGAGGAGGTCATGCATCTCTGAGTTAAATGAAACATGCGGTTTGGGAGGTCTATAAATTAATATAACATTCATCAGGAGTGGGGCTTTGAAGCTGAAAGCCAGACATTCAAAAGAGGAAAAGTCCTGAGAAGACAGATGAGACAATTTTAAATTACTGCGATAAATTACAGCCAGACCACCACCGCGGCCAGTGCTGCGGGCTCTCTGCAGATAACTGTATCCAGAGGGACACGCCTCATTCAGAGAACTGAACACCTCTGGTTGGTGCCACGTCTCTGTAAGACACATGAGGTCCAAGTCCTTCTCCAGAATGTGATCATGAATTAAACATGACTTGTTGGAAAGAGACTGCACATTGAAAAGTTCTAATTTAATACCAGTTGGAATAGGAGCTTTTTGAACCGGTTTAAGCAGACTGAAGTCCACTCCACGTTTTCCTCGCCACTTCGTGCGCAGAGGACTACAAAGGCCTACAGACGCAGTACTGCTTAACTACCCATTAACTCCCGATTTGTTTCTCTTTGGTTTCCTTAGTAACTACACATTAGTTCTTGATTAGTTCCTCTTCATAAGGCTTGGCTGTGTGTTCCCCAGTAAGTACTGCTTAACTACCCATTAACTCCTGATTTGTTCGTTAAGCATTCCCTAGTAATTAAGCATATTTTGTGTACCTTAATGTAAAGTGTTACCCAATTATGTTTAAAAGATGAAACCACCAACCACCATTAAATTACTAGTTACCTAAAATGATCCAGATCAAAAGGATGCTCTGACAAGAATGATAGTTGTGATCGATACAGCAAAGCATTTATGAGTTGCCTGTTTATTTGGCTGCTGAAGTGAAACGCTCAGAACAAATGATGGTAACTGAGCATCACTTCACGACACCACAGAGAGTGGTGGAGGCATGTGACCTGTTCACACTCCATGTTGGCACCACCCAACGTAACAAGCTTCTACACCCTGCTTGGGAAGAGAAGCCCGTGGTTCACAACATCAAAACTTTGAAGGTTGTGTGCGTCACGTGTACTTTGTTCAGACAATAACAAAAGTCTAATTTGATTGAGATTTGTCACAGAAATAAATTTTGTAGTCTTGACCAAATTACTATGGAACTGAAGTGTAAATATTTATTTTTAGCCATTTTGAAATGCTAACGCTACAACTGCAAATTGTGTCTTCCAGTAGGCCTGTACTCTGAGTATCCACAAAATAATGAAGTACCAAAATATCTTTTAGATACATATGACGAATTTTGGGCATTAAGATTTTAAAATAATTTATTTTTGTTGCATTTTTTTTGTCATTTTTTAGATGCCAATGTGAAATGAGATAATCTTCCAGTGCATGAGAAATGGGATTTCTGCCAGTCTGTGCTTTTACATCAGCATTTAGAGTCACCTCTGTCATTTTCAGGGAGTGATTTGGGCACACAGATGAGATAAAATACAATTAATGGTACAAATGATGTCAATATTCCGCAAATTATCAATGGAAATCTGTTTTTTTTTTATCTGTTTTTCCCAGAGAATTTTTAAGCCAAAAAGCAAAATCTTGGTTGTATTAGAGTTCAAAATTGATCATCCAGGCCATTTATGCTTTCAACCAGTCATCAAACTTCAGTCAATGATTATTTTTCAAAACCTTTCAGATGAGTAAATTAAGATATCACCAGCACGAAAAAAAAATCTTGGTGCTGCTTTTAGCATTGTTTACAATTTTAGCTGTAAAATATATTGTGAACTAGTTTAAAGATTATTCTGAAACAAAATATACCACTTTATTATTATTATTATTTTTAAGACACACAAAGAAACAATGTACGAGGGTTTAAAAGTCAAGGTTTGATCAGGCAGTAAAATAAACAATAAAAATTATTTGATCTATCATCTGTTATTTAAAAAATATAATTTATAGATGTTGTAGATCAGGGCTATTCAAATAAATTACTCAAGGGGCACAGTTACTGAAAGCCAAGAGGTCAGTGGCCGGACATCCAGCAGTTCTGTCATTATGTTTGTTTTATGGTTTAAAATCTAGTTTTATTTAAAAATTAACCCACTGGTGGGCCCAACTGAGTTCATCCGTGGGCCTGATTTAGCCCCCGGGCCACCAGTTGAATATTGTTACTGAAAGCCAAGAGGTCAGTGGCCGGACATCCAGCAGTTCTGTCATTATGTTTGTTTTATGGTTTAAAATCTAGTTTTATTTAACTGAGTTCATCCGTGGGCCTGATTTAGCCCCCGGGCCACCAGTTGAATATTGTAGAACATAATGAAGAATAGGTCTCTACAAAATGCATTTCTATATGGTATTTTATCCATAAGAATTGAATAATGCACTAAAATAACAAATATAAACAAGCTGCTTAACATTGCATACAAAGACAAAACCCCTGTATAATTTGTTTTAAACTTTGTAATGCAATACACCCAGATTAAAGTCTTTGGCTTTTGTCCACCTTTCTATCTAATGTGGTCAGAGGCGGCTCCAGGGGGGAGCTAGGGGGTGCTATAGCTCCCCCTGGAAAAGTCATAGCACCCCCTTAGCACCCCCAAGAAAATATCAGATTATTTTCTTTTTCATCTGAGTTAATATTCTTTAACATGTGGTTGTTGTGATCTTTTCCTTGCAAAACACAACTAATAATAAAAATAGTAAAAAAAAAAACAAGTGATTATGTCGAGTAAAAAAAACAATCTGATCCACCAGCTGAAGCCCAGAAAGATGAGTGATGCTCTCAACACTGACCCAGTAAGGAGCAGAAACTGGTGACATGATGCCTCTGGTTAAGCCATTTTTAGCTAATGCAACTTGATAAATCATTTCCTGGCTTGCAGTGATAATAAATGATTTTATCTGATCACTTTAAATAACTACTTTCAACCAAAATCCAAAATAAACTGTTTATTAAAATAGTCTAACTGTATCTGAATTCATGCGCGTATAAAACTGAAATAATTCCTGTTCAAAGAGTTAATTTTGCCTTAGACAAGAGAATTAAGCCTTGACTGGTTAATTATTATTATTATAATCACTTAAGTAGAATATATTGATAAATTTTGTTGTTGGTCAGTAAACTGGCCAAATGGT